>SJYC01030279.1:0-61243 GCA_006408675.1 Madoqua kirkii | reverse complement strand
TATGAATAAATAATTTGTCAAATTGTTTCCAAATCTTGAATTAAATAGTCCACTCTGATGATACTTGTCATTCTAGTACGAAAGTACAAGGAGTACAGCTGTTCTAAAGAACAACCAACTGTGGGTGTAGACCACGTTATTTTTGCTGCTAATGAAATCCTGAAAGTAATTCAGATATTTTTGGAGCAAAATAGAAATTATTTTTGATTCACTTGTTTGGGAAAGAGTATGTGTTTTTCTACTTAAACTTGACGAGGAAGATAATCTAGAATCAATATGATAACTAGTTACTTTGAGGTTCTTTTCTCAACCACATATTATCAACCAGCTGGAAATCCATTCTTATTTACTTAATCATTTATAATGTAAACAGCACTTAACCCTGTCAGGACTGAAACAGAGAAATAGAGGAATTATATATATATATATGGTAAACACAGTAAGTATCAAACTTTTTCATTTGGAAACCTAGTGATTCTATATGACTCACACCTCCCCTACACTAAGAAAAAAAATCAAAAGAAAACATGACTTTACTGGAATTATTAATTCAGAAGCTACTCAACTGAAAGACATTTATACACATAATTCAGTAGAGAAAACATAGAATGCTATGTAAGAAAAGGTTTGCTTGGTTTACAGGAATTGATGACCATTAATGTTAAGGGCCCACCAAATGCAAGTGTTACATTAAAGGATTCAGTCCTAAAATCTATTGAGAAGGTTTAGAAACAGGCTATGGAGGATTATCATAAGTTCTGAACCTAGTGTCAAGTTCCTCACCTGGAGCTCATCCTCAAAGATGAATAAGAATCAGTTGAGTTCAATCTCTCAGTGGTGTCCTACTCTTTGCGACCCCATCGACTACAGCACACCAGGCTTCCCTGTTCATCACCAACTCCCAGAGTTTACTCAAACTCATGTCTATTAAGTCACTGACACTATCCAACCATCTCATCCTTTGTCATCCCCTTCTCCTCCCTCCTTCAATCTTTCCCAGCATCAGGGTCTTTTCCAATGAGTCAGTTCTTTTCATCAGGTGGCCAAAGTATTGGAGTTTCAGCTTCAGCATCAGTCCTTCCAATGAGTATTCAAAACTGATTTCCTTTATGATTGACAAGTTGGAACTCCTTGCAGTCCTAGGGACTCAAGAGTCTTATCCAACACCACAGTTCAAAAGCATTAATTCTTTGGTACTCAGCTTTCTTTATAGTCCAACTTTCACATCCATACATGACTACTGGAAAAACCATAGCTTTGACTAGACGGACCTTTGTTGGTCAAGCAATGTCTCTGCTTCTTAATATGCTGTCTAGGTTGGTCATAGCTTTTCTTCCAAGGAACAAGTGTCTTTTAATTTCATGGCTACAGTCACCATCTGCAGTGATTTTGTAGCTCCCAAAAATAAAGTCTCTCACTGTTTCCCCATCTATTTGCCATGAAGTGATGGGACCAGATGCCATTATCTTAGTTTTCAGAATGTTGAGCTTGAAGCCAACTTTTTCACTCTCTCACTTTCATCAAGAGGCTTTTTAGTTCTTCACTTCCTACCATAAGGGTTGTGTCATCTGCATATTTGGCGTTATTGATATTTCTCCTAGCAGTCTTGATTCCAGCTCTGCTTCATCCAGCCCAGCATTTCGCATGATGTACTCTGTATATAAGTTTTAAAAGCAGGATGACAATATACAGCCTTGGCATACTCCTTTCCCAATTTGGAACCAGTCTGTTGTTTCATGTCTAGTTCTAACTTCTCTTTCTTGACCTGCATACAGATTTCTCAGGAGGCAGGTCAGGTGGTCTGGTATTCCCATCTCTCAGAATTTTCAACAGTTTGTTGTGATCCACACAGTCAAAGGCTTTGGTGCAGTCAATAAAGCAAAAGTAGATGTTTTTCTGGAACTCCTTTGCTCTTTTGATGATCCAGCAGATGTTGGCAATCTGATCTCTGGTTCCTCTGCCTTTTCTAAAACCAGCTTGAACATCTGGAAGTTCACAATTCACATACTGTTGAAACCTGGCTTGGAGGATTTTGAGCATTACTTTGCTAGCATGTGAGATGAGTGCAATTGTGCGGTAGTTTGAGCATTCTTTGGCATTGCCTTTCTTTGGGATTGGAATGAAAACTGACCTTTTCCAGTCCTGTGGCCACTGCTGAGTTTTCCAAATTTGCTGGCATATTGAGTGCAGCTCTTTCATGGCATCATCTTTTAGGATTTGAACAGCTCAACTGGAATTTCATCACGTCCACTAGGCTTTGTTCGTAGTGATGCTTCCTAAGGCCCACTTGACTCCGCACTCCAGGATGTCTGGCTCTAGGTGAGTGATCACACCATTGTGGTTATCTGGGTTGTGGATATCTTTTTTGTATAGTTCTTCTGTGTATTCTTTGAATGAGAATAGAACCATGCAAATTCAAATGGTAGAAAATGAAAGTGAAAGTCGCTCAGTCATGTCTGACTCTTTGCAACCCCATGGACTATATAGTCCATGGAATTTTCCAGGCCAGAATACTGGAATGGTAGCCTTTCCGTTCTCCAGGGGATCTTCCCAACACAGGATGGAACCCAGGTCTCCCGCCTTGCAGGTGGATTCTTTACCAGCTCAGATGGTAACATGTATGCTAAAGCACAGTGGTGAGTACATCAAAATGCTACAGAGAAGTTAATGAGCCAGGAGTCTGTGGTAACTTCCCAGTGGAAATGAATTTTAATAGTTGTGAGAGGAAAGTGAAATCACAATGGGAAGGAGAAATAGCCAGAAGAGCCAGTTTCTAAAAAAAGAGAAGCTGAGCCTGAGAAGACTATATTCGCTTTATGATACATAGTTTGAAAAGATTATCTCTTTAGGTAAAGAATCTAAACTTGAACTTGGTTAACTTTCCTAATCTTCTTATCTGTAGAATAGGTAATATACACCACCTACTCATTGTGTGACCAATAAGTAATGTAACATGCTTAGCAGAGAAATTATGTTCAAAAATTCTATTGTCGCTAAAATTATGCTTGTTCACTATAGAGAATTCAGACCACATAGAAATACATAGAATGAAAAGTACACTCCACATTCCTGATAACATTGTCTGTAACACTTTTGTGTACATTTCTTCAATCTTTATTCCTTATACATAGTCTAATAGTAAATATGTACAGCATTACATATTAATGCTGTAATACTGTTTTGCACCTGAAGAGAATGTTGCGAAGAAACTTCCATGTCGGTACATATAGGCTTACCTCACTATTTCTTTTTTTAATTAAGAAGTGAAAAGTGAAGTCGTTTAGTCGTGTCCGACTCTTTGCAACCCCATGTACTGCATCCTACCAGGCTCCTCCGTCCATGGAATTTTCCAGGCAAGAGTACTGGAGTGGGTTTCCAGTTCCTTCCCCAAAATACGAAGTAGGTTTATTAGTATAGAATACTTGTGAAGTATAGAAGCAGGCAGGCAAGAGAGCTCCTCCCCAAGAACCAAGTGGGCCACTTTTTATAACAAAAGGAAAAGTGGGGAGGGAGAGAAAACCACCTTCTTCTGCTTCCTTTGTAAACCTATTGCAGGAAAATTGGTCCCAAGGGGATGGTCATGTCCCAGGTCTCTGACAGGTTCCTGGTATGGGCCCCCAAGTGAGAATCCTTGGATTTACACAGGAAATAATTCAAGAGCAAGCCATGGAAAGCAGGAGCAGCTTACTTCACTGTTTTTAAAGGCCATATAGTGTTCCGTTGTGTGTCCATTCCTTAATTTACATAACCAGGCCCCATACGTGGGCCAACAGTCTTTTACTAGGACATTCTAGAACATACATCTTTGGACTGTGGGAGTACTTTGTAAGAAACAGAAATGCCGAGTTAAAAGTGTGAAGAGTTTTCATTTTAATAAAGTTTGCTAAATTATTCTTTGAAATGTCTTATTGATTTATCCTTCCCCACTTTCCTTCCCACAATATAGGTCCAGAAAACAGAAGACAACCTATTCACATTTCAAAGCATAGTAGATGATATATTTGTTATCATTGAAAATGCATATTGATAAGAGCCATGAAGACTGGGAGCTTGATCAGCAGCATTTCCGTAAGTCCCTTCCAGTGAACCCCTGGACCAACCAGTCCAGTATGGACATTGCTTCAGCTCTTATGTGTGTTTTTTCATTAAAATAAGAGATCCATATACATATATATGTAATATACATGCATAAGTATGCATTATCAGATACATTATTGGTATTATTATTTTGAACAAACATATTTGTTAGATCAATTAACAATAAGAAAAATAATTATTTTACTTCCAAAAACAAAGAAACTGGGAACTTCCCTGATGGTCCAGTAGCTAAGATTCCATGCTCCCTATACAGGCGGCCTGGGTTCTATCCCTGGTCAGGGAACCAGGCCCCACATGCTTCAGCTAAGACCCAGAGCAGGCAAATGGGTAAATGAAAAATATTAAGACATACAGACAAAGAAACAGTCCAGAGACCCAGAGAGACAGGATTCCCAACTATTATGAAGATGCCATCTGCCCTATATACTATTTTTTGTGCTTGACCACAGAAGCTGCTGCTACTGCTGCTAAGTCACTTCAGTCGTGTCCGACTCTGTGCGACCCCATAGACAGCAGCCCATCAGGCTCCGCTCGCTGTCCCTGGGATTCTCCAGGCAAGAACACTGGAGTGGGTTGCCATTTCCTTCTCCAGTGCATGAAAGTGAAAAGTGAAAGGGAAGTCACTCAGTCGTGTCCGACTCTTAGCGACCCCATGGACTGCAGCCCACCAGGCTCCTCTGTCCATGGGATTTTCCAGGCAAGAGCACTGGAGTGAGGTGCCGTTACCCTCACCACAGAAGCTAAATCTCATCAAAATGAAAAGGAAAAAAAAAAATCACTTATTGGCAGAAAGTACCACCTTAGGCAGCTCACTGGTGGGGGCAGAAGTGGACAGAGGTGGCTTTAAGAAACAACTCCAGCTTTCTAACTGACTAAGCAGCTTCTAACAAGCCCAACCTGAGACAGAAATGAGTAAAGGCTGTCAAAGGGTGAGAAAATGAAATTCTGTCGGGGAGGAGAGAACTATCCCCAAGTGACTGAGGCACCTTCTGGCCTCGTGTGCTTCCTTGTCTAGCTTAGATCCCAGGGCCCATCGATCAGTCACTTTTTTTTTTTACATTTTAATTTATTTGTTTGACTGTGCTGAGTCTTAGTTGCAGCATGTGAGACCACCATGGAAGTCCCCAGTCAGTCACTCAAAGCTATGCACCTCTTCTGCACCCCTCCTCCCATGCTTGCGAGGTCACCCTGAGCCCCGGGGAGCCTGTGACCATAACCCCAGCGGGGCAGAGTGCTGCTACAGACAGCTGCACTGAGTCCCGACCTGCGGCCTCAGTGACGCTGCCCCAGAGCCCACACAGTTCCTCCTGGGTGCTGGGCACCTGTTCCCACCTAAGCTGTTCTCCACTGTCGCCTAATCTATCTTCTCTCTCAAGGAGGGATGCCTCCTCATGCTTCACAGAGAATTTGAAGCCATCCAAGAGGACATCAGTCATTCCCTTCTGCGCTCCAAGTTCAGTGCTTCAACATGCTATGTGACACCACTAGTTATCCACTCCCCCGCTTTCTGGAGTCTCCCGGAAATGTCCCTGGTGCTGTAGCACCTCCTTGCTTGAGACGGTGGGGAACAGATGCAAGTGCACTCCATCTTCTCGCCACCACTCCAGCTCTCTCCTCCCTGAAACAGCCATGCTTCTCTGAATGTTCGCTTCACGTGACTGCTCCCTTCCCCGACCCGGTCTTGCCACTCTCTTCAACCCATTCTGATTTGCCTCCCACCCACCATTCCACTGAAACTGACCTTGCTAGGGTCTTACTACCTGTTAGGTTTCTTTTCAGACTACCTTTACATCTGACAGCATTCCTGCCCCAGCTCCCAGACTCTACATCTTCTCTGAGAGTCAGTGAAGAAAAATGATTCCCAGGATTCCCGACAGAATTCTCACAGCCTCTGATCCTGCATCAGTCACAGAACACACAGGCTCTTCTGATATCCTGGCCAAAGAGTTTCACATGTACATATGATATGTAACTTTTTAACAGTTACCTAGTATTCTGTTGCATGAGTGTGTCCTAATGTAGCCAACTTCTCCTTTGATGATGGACATTTAGGTTTTTCTAGCAATTCACTGACATAAATAATGCCAGGACGCACTTTCTTTTACCGTGACCCCCCACATACTCTCTCATACTCATGCTGTTGTTTCTTCACCAAACTCATGAAGCTCGTAACTGCTGAAGTGTGATTTTTGTGTTTTTAAGGAACTTTCCATCACACCACCAACGTGTCACATTGTATGTTCCTGTGACCACTTTGAGGAAGGGAAAGGGGGAGGGGACACTGGGGGCTGCAATATCTAGACTTTGTCTTCATTCTCTTTGGTTCACCAAATATAGTCCAGCTGTAAAGACATGAGCTCTATAAAGTTTACCCTAAAATTAGAAGAAAGAAAAGGTTCAATTTTCTATAGAAAATCGAACTTGCCTTTTCATCTCCCTGGGCCACCTGGGAGTGCAGGAGGGGTAGCTTTCTCCTAATCTGTTCTTCTCATAGCCTCTGCTTCCACCCTATCAATTCACAAGAACTGTTAAAAACCTTGATATTTTCAATTTCCTTTGGTGTCTAAGAGCTGCAATGCCCCCAAGCCACAGAAAGTTCCTATCACAACCCTCCAGCCTCAGAGGGGTAAATTGCCCCAGACCAATGCCTGACTTCTTAGCCCTTGTCTTGGTCTTCTGCTGGATGGTCCTGCCCTTGCCTATCCCATACTGCCTCTGTCCTGCCAATCCATCACTCTGAAGCTATAAGTCAGCACTTCTGGCTAACTAAATGCAGCATCTCTCAGAAGAATGAGAGATGTGTTCTTTCTGCTTCTGATGCCTGATATTTTAAAAATAATGTCATTTACAAAAATAATGTCTTTACAAACCTCTCTGGGCTAACTTCTGTTTAGAAGTCCTAGAACTTGGCTTTAACACCCTCCAGATCTCCAGGTACTACCTGGTTACACTTTCTGTAACTGATAAATAAGCTTTCATTGCTGATAAATAAGCTTTCTCTTCTTTAACTTGCAGAAAAAATTTTCCCCATTTTTCTCTTCCTTTCATTGCTGATAAATAAGCCTTCTCTTCTTTAATTTGCAGGAAAATTTTTCCCCATTTTTTTCTTTTGAGCTTCCACATTCTCAGTTCCATGATAATACACCACCAACCCCCTTTCCAGTCCTTAGAACAGAAGTCCTCTTCCTCCTCCTCCCCGCCATGCCCAGCAGGGAGTGAAAACAGACTGAAACTGTCCCCTGTCCTACCCCTGCTCTTCTCCATCAGCATTCTCAACTCCACAGGGGCTCCCAGGAAAACTCCCAGCCCACTATGGAATATAGTCTTCCTTCAAGTCACAACATTTGCTGATATTTCATAAGTAAAACTTTCTTTTACCGGTACTTGGTAAACTGAATGAACAAGTTGTTGTTGTTTAGTTGCTAAGTTGTGACTGGCTCTTGTGACCCCCTTGCACCTCTTCTGCACCCCTCCTCCCATGCTTGCGAGGTCACCCTGAGCCCCGGGGAGCCTGTGACCATGACCCCAGCGGGGCAGAGTGCTGCTACAGACAGCTGCACTGAGTCCCGACCTGCGGCCTCAGTGACGCTGCCCCAGAGCCCACACAGTTCCTCCTGGGTGCTGGGCACCTGTTCCCACCTAAGCTGTTCTCCACTGTCGCCTAATCTATCTTCTCTCTCAAGGAGGGATGCCTCCTCATGCTTCACAGAGAATTTGAAGCCATCCAAGAGGACATCAGTCATTCCCTTCTGCGCTCCAAGTTCAGTGCTTCACACATGCTATGTGACACCACTAGTTATCCACTCCCCCGCTTTCTGGAGTCTCCCGGAAATGTCCCTGGTGCTGTAGCACCTCCTTGCTTGAGACGGTGGGGAACAGATGCAAGTGCACTCCATCTTCTCGCCACCACTCCAGCTCTCTCCTCCCTGAAACAGCCATGCTTCTCTGAATGTTCGCTTCACGTGACTGCTCCCTTCCCCGACCCGGTCTTGCCACTCTCTTCAACCCATTCTGATTTGCCTCCCACCCACCATTCCACTGAAACTGACCTTGCTAGGGTCTTACTACCTGTTAGGTTTCTTTTCAGACTACCTTTACATCTGACAGCATTCCTGCCCCAGCTCCCAGACTCTACATCTTCTCTGAGAGTCAGTGAAGAAAAATGATTCCCAGGATTCCCGACAGAATTCTCACAGCCTCTGATCCTGCATCAGTCACAGAACACACAGGCTCTTCTGATATCCTGGCCAAAGAGTTTCACATGTACATATGATATGTAACTTTTTAACAGTTACCTAGTATTCTGTTGCATGAGTGTGTCCTAATGTAGCCAACTTCTCCTTTGATGATGGACATTTAGGTTTTTCTAGCAATTCACTGACATAAATAATGCCAGGACGCACTTTCTTTTACCGTGACCCCCCACATACTCTCTCATACTCATGCTGTTGTTTCTTCACCAAACTCATGAAGCTCGTAACTGCTGAAGTGTGATTTTTGTGTTTTTAAGGAACTTTCCATCACACCACCAACGTGTCACATTGTATGTTCCTGTGACCACTTTGAGGAAGGGAAAGGGGGAGGGGACACTGGGGGCTGCAATATCTAGACTTTGTCTTCATTCTCTTTGGTTCACCAAATATAGTCCAGCTGTAAAGACATGAGCTCTATAAAGTTTACCCTAAAATTAGAAGAAAGAAAAGGTTCAATTTTCTATAGAAAATCGAACTTGCCTTTTCATCTCCCTGGGCCACCTGGGAGTGCAGGAGGGGTAGCTTTCTCCTAATCTGTTCTTCCTCATAGCCTCTGCTTCCACCCTATCAATTCACAAGAACTGTTAAAAACCTTGATATTTTCAATTTCCTTTGGTGTCTAAGAGCTGCAATGCCCCCAAGCCACAGAAAGTTCCTATCACAACCCTCCAGCCTCAGAGGGGTAAATTGCCCCAGACCAATGCCTGACTTCTTAGCCCTTGTCTTGGTCTTCTGCTGGATGGTCCTGCCCTTGCCTATCCCATACTGCCTCTGTCCTGCCAATCCATCACTCTGAAGCTATAAGTCAGCACTTCTGGCTAACTAAATGCAGCATCTCTCAGAAGAATGAGAGATGTGTTCTTTCTGCTTCTGATGCCTGATATTTTAAAAATAATGTCATTTACAAAAATAATGTCTTTACAAACCTCTCTGGGCTAACTTCTGTTTAGAAGTCCTAGAACTTGGCTTTAACACCCTCCAGATCTCCAGGTACTACCTGGTTACACTTTCTGTAACTGATAAATAAGCTTTCATTGCTGATAAATAAGCTTTCTCTTCTTTAACTTGCAGAAAAAATTTTCCCCATTTTTCTCTTCCTTTCATTGCTGATAAATAAGCCTTCTCTTCTTTAATTTGCAGGAAAATTTTTCCCCATTTTTTTCTTTTGAGCTTCCACATTCTCAGTTCCATGATAATACACCACCAACCCCCTTTCCAGTCCTTAGAACAGAAGTCCTCTTCCTCCTCCTCCCCGCCATGCCCAGCAGGGAGTGAAAACAGACTGAAACTGTCCCCTGTCCTACCCCTGCTCTTCTCCATCAGCATTCTCAACTCCACAGGGGCTCCCAGGAAAACTCCCAGCCCACTATGGAATATAGTCTTCCTTCAAGTCACAACATTTGCTGATATTTCATAAGTAAAACTTTCTTTTACCGGTACTTGGTAAACTGAATGAACAAGTTGTTGTTGTTTAGTTGCTAAGTTGTGACTGGCTCTTGTGACCCCCTGGACTGTAGCCAGCCAGGCTCCTCTGTCCATGGGATTCTCTAGGCAAGAATACTGGAGTGGACTTCCATTTCCTTCTCCGGGGAATTTCCTGACCCAGGAATTGAACCTGTGTGTCTCCTACACTGCCAGGTGGATTCTCTACAACTGAGCCACCAAGGAAGCCTGAATGAACAAGTGACTACTCATAAGATACAGAGGGAACTTGTAACTGCCAGCATTCAGTAGACAGTCTGCCTGCAATGCGGGAGACTCTGGTTTGATCCCTGGGTTGGGAAGATCCCCTGGAGGAGGAAATGGCAACCCACTCCAGTATTCTTCCCTGGAGAAGTCCATGGACAGGGGGGCCTGGTGGGCTACCATCCTTGGGGTTGCAAAGAGTCAGAGACAACTGAGCGACTAACCCTTTCTCTTTTCGCATTGTCCTAAAGGGTATCACAAATGCTGCACTATTGGCATTAGTAGATACATTTGCTTTAAAGACTCAGTTTTATCACAAGCTTCGGAAGAGAGTCAGGAATGGTCTACAAGTTATGGTCCCTACCTTGTGATTTTTTTGGTCTTCCCAAAGCCTAATTTTTTTTTTTTTCTAGATCTGTGTACATAAGTGATTCTTTATCCTGGGAAGGTAGCATTTTATCTCTGCGTGGGTCCCTAATTCCTATTTACTCATGAGATTTAGAAGAAAGGAGCTCAAGAAGAATGTTATTCAACTTGAAACAAAATTTTTACTGAGAAAATAAGGCTTGAAGCAGAAGAAATCCCAACTGGCCTATTTCCATTACCTAATTAAGAAGGTGAATCAAGGGAGTTACCATGCTTCCCTAACTGAGCTATTAGGGAAGCCCTCCAGTGCAGGGAGCATGGCTCTGATGTCTGGTTGGAAACCAAGTATACCGCATAATATGGCCAAAAAAAGGTGGGGGGAGTGGATCAGTATACGATTTTTTGCTGATTTGATTAATTTGGAAAGTGAAAGTGAAGTTGCTCAGTTATGTCCAACTCTTTGCGACCCCATGGACTGTAGCCTACCAGGCTCTTCCATCCATGGACTTTTCCAGGCAAGAGTACTGGAGTGGGTTGCCATTTCCTTCTCCAGGATATCTTCCTGACCCAGGGATCGAACCCAGGTCTCTTGCATTGCAGGCAGACCCTTTACCTTCTGAGCTACCAGGGAAGCCCCAGATTAATTTGGGGAGTGATCAATTACATCTATGGTATTCAATGTCTCAGTCTGTAATAATGCATGTATGTATATATGGCTCTTTTAAAAGACAGAATCTCTAGTCTCCCCAGTTCTACTGGAACCAACACTTCTGTGCTGTCCTATGGGACCCAGGATAGTTTCGTCTCTGGGGGTCCCAGAGTGTGGCATGTCTACCGCTAGAGGTGCCCAAGATGACCTTGGGAGTATGTGAACATATTTTAAAATTTCAAGTGGTTTCCAGTATTTATTTAACAATAGATTACTTTCCTTTAGCTATAGTGGATCATCTTTCTACTGATATTAATAGAAAAAATATATAGTTTGTGAATCTACAGGCACTATTGCTTAGGATGAGATTAAGGTGTCACTAATAGAAACAAAGATAAATATTAAGTAAAAGCTACAATAAAAAGTACACAAAGATGACAGAAACCAGGAAGCTAGTACAAAGTGACCAAGGTTGAGAAGACCCTGCTGTCTTGTGCTGCCTGAAACATTATGAGTTCAGAAATGTGATACCTGACCCCCTCATCCATCCTTCTTCCTGCAATATTCCAAACAGCCAAGGTAAGTTATTTTAGTGGCTGGCCCCTGTGTTCCCCGTTTCCTGCATAGATGGTGCAACAAAGTAGAGTCCACAGGCTGAACCAATTGTGCTGCGTTTAGGTATCAGAGGCGACACCAGGGACTTATCTGTTCAGTGGCCAGTGATTTCACTTGGGTTTATTTTACTTTTGAGAAAGACGAAGAAGGAAGTAGTAATCTCTTCCCTCCCCAGGAGCCCCAGACAGCTGATTCGGGGTCACAGGACTTGCTGGCTGGAGGCATTTCAATATCACGCTCAGGCCCTCGCAGAGCAAATCCCATGACTCCACGGGACTGCCCACACTCACTGTTGTGCCAGAATGCCCCTGTGAATGATACTGCTGAAATGAGTAGGTCCTGCAAAACTCTTCATATTTTATAGGAATTTTATGGGAAGAAGGGGCTCGATTTTGGTGGATTTAGTTTAGTTTAACAATTGTCATTTATTTATTGAAGGAAAACCTTTTCCAGAAAGGATATGAGATGACTTAGAAAAATACACATAATAAGATTAGAAGTTTAAACAAGTAAGTAAGGAAACCAAAGCAAAAGGAAAGTGAGAAAGTGAAAGCAGGGAAGATAAAATGGAGCCGAGAGTGAGATCTGTCACCAAAATGTATTGAGAACAGGCTCTGCGGTTGCTAACGGTGGTGGTGGAGTGGCCTCTTGGCTTCCTTACAGCAAGACAGTGAATCAGTAACAAGTGATGAGCCCATTGTGACCCTGATTTTTTTCCTAAAGGGAGAACACAAACAAGCAGCTGCTCAGGACAAGGCTAAGCATACCATGTGCTGAGATCAGCGGAGGGTCTAGTGGACACATGATGCCTTCAACAGAATCCCCAGTAGTGCCCCTAGGATGCACCACGGTGGCCTCACAGGGCCCTTTACTACCAGGTTCTTAAGCAGAGGTGGCCAGTTGATTTTTGATGCATATCTGAAGGCAGTTCGGTAGAGATAGGACAGTCTTTGAACAAATGGTGTTGGGACAATTAGATATTTACATGCAAATGATGAACTTTGAGTCTTGTCTCACATCATATAAAAACTAATTCAAATAGATAGCATTTTCATTTTAATAGCTTTGTTGAGGCATAATAAATAGTATATTGCTCACACTTACGTGTGTAGTTACATAACTTTGACACACACACACCCAGGAAAAATGGAACAGCTGCTGAGGGAAGGCAGACTGTCATCATCAGTCAAGGTTCAGTTGCAGAGAGCAAAGTCTACTCTAACGGAAAAATCCACTCTGTTTACACAGGAAAACATATTTCAAGGTATAAAATGACGTATGGGATCATTACAAGGGCAAACAACGTAGGCTCTATACTGAGCTTCTAGGAACAGCGCTCAGTCTCGTGACCATAGCTGCCACAGTCAGCAAGCTGCCTCTGACTAAACTAGGAAGCCACCCAAACTTCCGCTGGCCTCGGAGCTGTGCCTCTTCTGCTGGGCTCCTTATTAGTAAATAGGTGGCATGTGTCCTGCCTCTCCTCACATCAGTTCCAAATTCAGGTCTTGCATTTGATTGTAGAAACCTAACTGACATCTCAATTTAGCTTCAAGAAAGTCTGGGAAATGCGGTTTTTAGCTTTCTAGTTTCTGCAGTATTGGAAGGCACTTTAAAAGGGGCTTGGGATAGACATTGAACAAGCAAATCCACAATATCCATCATGCTGTGAAAGCAGTTGGTTTGAGGGGGAAAATAAGGAGTTCAGTTTTGTACATGATAATTTAAAAGTATCTTTTAGATATACTAGTAGAGATATATAGTAGGCAGGGGAAGAAACTGCAGCATGATGTAGTGGTACAAGCACAGATTCTGGGTTTGGGTTCAGTCTGGGTCTTGAACCCAGTCTGCTTGGGTTCATATCATACCTCTATCATTTATTGAGCTTCCCGCATGTAAAGAATCCACCTGCAATGGATTCTCTGGAGAAGGGATAGGCCACTCACTCCAGTATTCTTGGGCTTCCCTGGTGGCTTAGACGGTAAAGAATTTGCCTGCAACATGGGAGACCTGAGTTCGATCCTGGTTTGGGAAGATCCCTTGGAGAAGGGAAAGGCTACCCACTCCAGTATTCTTGCCTGAATAATTCCACGGACAAAAGAGCCTGGCGGGCTACAGTCGTGCGGGTCGCAAAGAGTTGGACATGACTGAGCAACTTTCACTTTCTTATATTAGCTGTGTGACATTGGAAAAATTACTTGACCTCCCGTTCCTCAATTTTATCACTTACAAAGTGGGAATAGTAATAGCATTTGCCTAAGTAGGTTGTTATGAGATCTTAAATAAGTTAAGGTTTGTAAAGTATTGTTTAAAACAGTACCTGTCACAGAATGTGTATGAGTTTGCTATAGTACTAACTACTAATTGTTTCAATTAATAAACATTTGGCCCTCCATATCCATGGATTCTGGGAGATAATTTGTGCTGTTTTAAGCCACTAAGTTGGAGTTGTTACACAGCAGCAGATAACTACAGTGGACTAAGTTTGAAGTGATATTAAGGAATTAATAAATTAGAACTGTTATAATTTGGAGTTACAAAAATGCGTTCTTTTTACCCTGGGGTGCTACCTGCCTGCCTCTCCCAGGGAGCCTTAGGCCCTGTGTTGGGCCCAGTGACTCCACCTGGGTGGTCTGTGCTGACCAAGGCAGCCTAGTCCGTTGCCACACGTCCCTGTTCTGTCCTATCCAGCCCCATGTCCTGGTGGCTTCTCCCCCTGCCTCCAAACTCTTAGTTTTGCATGTTCCACTAACCCAGGTAGGAGTTGTGTTGGGTGAGGCAGGTGGAGGGCAGAGGTGTCAGGCTTCAGCTGCCTCTTAGGTCAGAACACTAACCCAGCTATGGCGGGCTTACAGTGCTGGCCCCAATAAAAGCAACTTCAACCTTGAAAAAAGGCATTCTTTTTAATAACACATATGGGGAAAAAAAATAACACATATGGAAATATACAGGAAGTATCTGGGATTTATTTTAAAATAATGATAAAGAAATACATAGGTCAAAATATATGAAGAAAATACACTAAAATGTTAGCAATCAGTAGATCCAGGTGATGGATGTACAGCGAGTCTTTATACCATTCTGCTTTTAGATGTGTCTGATAATTTCCATATTAAAATGTAAATATATATACATATAGATAGGTGTGTATAGAGAAAGAATTCCATCTTAAAGCCCCTTTCCCTCCTCTTCCTCCTGCCTCTCCTGCTCCTCTTCCTTGTTCATGTTGATGTTCCTAATTGTTCCTTTCATTTGTCTCACAAAGGTATCCCTTTAGGGCCGGCTTATTTCTGAATGACGTACCTAGCACAGCATGTTTTTATAATCTCCTCTTAAAAGTTGGATTAAGCCTTCAAAGCCCAGCTCTGTGTGTCCTAGACTCCAGTGTGAGCCACCCCAGGGGGACCTCCTCTCAGCAGGTCTGGTTGAGCCCTGGGGGGCTGAAATATCATTGAATAATGGCCCTTATTTGCTGCCTTTCAGGGGGCCTGGTATGCTCTCCTGGTGCCAACCCCAGCTGTCTTTTTCACCATTCTGAGGTCTCCTCCACCACCTCAGCCGAGCCTTAATTCTTTCTTAGAAACCCAATTCCTTAGGCAGAAGCCACGTGTTCCGCTCAGGCCCCATCTGACAGCTGTGGCCCCCAGCCTGGCCCCACAGACATTCAGTGTTCCCTTTCACAGGCCGTGGCGTGTTCCTGCCAGAAAAGTCCACTTCCTTTACCAGTCTCTTTTTCATGGTGTCGCTCTTTGTGGCCTTGAGTATCATGCCAATTCCTTGCACACTTGATGAAAGGATTTGGGGGCAGAAAACTTGAATCAATGGGGTCTTTTTATTTTTGAACATCAGTAAACAGCACAAATCAGTTCAATGAGTTCAGACTCAGTTATTTCCATGCTTGCTGCAGTCTCTCTACCCAGCATTAAATCCCACTGAAAATGCCTCTTGTTATCTCCAGCTAATGAAGAATGTCGCTCTTTTTTCTTGGTTTGAACACACTCCAAAACATTGGCCTGAAAGATCAGTTTAACACTGGACAGCTCTGAATACAAAAATCTTTAACTTTCCCTTTTCTTCAGCTCACTGACATTATTCTAATTGTTTTCTTTTCTCTTCATTATATTCTGCTCACTGACAGTATTTTCATCTGTTTGGTTATACAAAATGCAGTCAGTTGTTTTTGAAACTAATGAAGGCATGCCAAGATCCTTTCCATTGATTAAGTTACAAATAATAAAATTAGAGATTAAAAGGTTTGTTAACCAGTTAATTTGTCAGAGTGGTACCTCCATCAAAACCACTCCTCACTCTGTCATTCTCAACATCCAAATTCAGGAAGAACACTTCACACTATATTTAGTGGCACCAGCCAAGAATATGGCTCTCAATAGATTTTAAGGCCAAAAAAAAAATCTACCTATTGCTCCCTGCAAGACATAATGGCCCCATATTTTGAAAATATTCAACCTTTTATAGTTAAACTAGTAATACCACTCAAGCAGAAATTGAGTAGTACCAGTGATATAGCTTTATCAGGTACTTTCAAAATCTAGTGAAAACTTCAGCCCTGTAAGAGGGTTCAGTGGCTGAGTCCAGAATCAGACTGCAGACGTCCAGCTCTCAGTTCCAGTACTTACTGTGTGACCTTGGGCAAATTACCTCACCTCTCTGTGCCTCAGTGCCTTCATCTGAAAAATCAGAACAATGAGAGTAACTATTCTCTTACCACCTCATCTTGGCAAGTTATTGTGAAGAATGTAAAACTATATTGTCCAATATATGGAAAACAATCATTGGCATTGCCATTGCCATCATTCTGGATGGAGGCCAATTAACTCTCTGATCTCGCCTCACAACTCTGCCGAAATGGTCTTCCTACAGCTCTGCTCTCATCCTTTCTCACACTTTCGCACGCTTGACAAAATCTCTGGCATTTTTTCTCTCATCAAGTAATCTGCCACTCTCCCTCAGAGGAATTTTCCTTTCTGTGGCAGGATAAGTCTGCAGGCTCTCTCTCAGAAGGCAGGAATGATCAGGAAACCCCAGGTCGCAACATGAAACAGATCTGGTTTTTCAAGATTCTCATTAACTTCAGCTAGATGAAGAGTTGAGCTAATTCTGTTGCTCTGTTTGAAGCACATTCTCATTAGTCCACACAGAAGCGTATTCCCTTGTTTAATATTTTGCTTACTCTCCTGTTCACGCTCCTCCCTCCCATTCCACTACCCACCCCCGACCCCAGCATTCTGGGTTGAAGGTGACTCTCTGTTTGGGGCTTTGTGAAAAGGCTGTGTGACAGTGGTGAATGCACATGTTATATATGTGTCTTCGTGTCAGGCTCCCCCTACAGTCTTCAGGCCCACGCTGCTGTGAGGACTTCTAGGCTTCTCTCCTCCCTGCTGTCTGGTGTCCTAGAATGCCCATTTGTACATCTGACTCTCCTAGTCCCCAGGTGGCAGACACACAAGTTGCCTCCAACGAACCAGGTTAAAGAGGGCTTCTCAGAAGATGGTCCTAGGAAATCGTGCTACTACGTGAATGAAAGTAAAATTGGATCCCCACCTACCACTACGTCCCAGGTAAACTCTAGATTGATTAAAGACCAGTATCTGGAAGCTGAAACAATGGGATTAATAGAAGTAAGTGTGAGTGAATATCGCAGTGACCTGGGGGAGTAGAGAACTTCTTACACCTCAGAAGCATGAAGGTCCTTGAACATTTTGTCCATTCACCTTAGTTTTCCAGTCCTCCCCTACTCTTGATCTGCCTTTCTCAATTGCCAAGAGATCATCTTTTGTTTAAAAATAAAAGTGGTAGAATAAAACTTTCAACTCTCCCTTCCTATGAATACAGTCTTTTTTTTCAAGGCTTTTCCTTTGTCCAGAACAGGGGTCAGCACTCTTGGGCCCATGAACCAAGTCTAGCCTATCTCACAGTTGGTACAGCATGCTAAACAAGATTTTTACATTTTTAAATGGTTGAGGGGAAAAGCAGAAGAATATTTTGTGACACTTGAACTACCTATGAAATATCAGTGTCCATAAATAAAGTTCTGTTGGAACCCAGTCAGACTTGCTCATTTCCATCTCATCTACACCTGCTTTTTCACTAGCTGCAGAGCTTAGTAGTTGTGATGGAGGCTGTACAACTCACAAAGCTTGAAGTACTCTGGCCCCGCCTCTGCCAACTAGATTGCACACCCCTTAAGGACAGAAGTCATCCAATAGATCTTTTATTTCCCTGATGTCTTAGCACAGAGCCTTGCAGGTAACCAGTGCTATTTAACACCTAGGGCATTTAACACCTACTGCTATTTATAACACCGAGGGCTATTTTTGGCTTCAAGTAACAAATACCCTATTGATAGGGTTTTTTAATATAACAAGGGAGCCAGAGATAAGACTGGCGTCGATTCAACAGCTCAAGCTCTCTTGCCCTGTCTTCTCAGGGTTGCAAGAGAATAGAGACAGCTCCTCAGAGTTTCTTTACGTGACCATGTTCAAAGGCAGAAAACTGGCAGCAACGTGAGTAAAGAAATGACCCAGTATACCCTCCTCTTTTAAGAGAAGAAAATATTCCCTGAGATGCCCCATCCCTGAGACTTGTGCTCTTGCTATTAGCCAGTGGATTGTGTGACCACTTAGGCCAGGGGCTGGACCTCCACCCCCTTCAGAACTAGAGATCTCCACCCAAAATTCAAATGGTATCAGAAAATGAGGAATAAGTGACAATGACTAGTGGCTGCCTAACAGTTAACTAATGATGAGGCTGATCTTTGAACTTGGAAAGGCAGTCCAGAAATTTGAACTATTTTTTTCTGAGTGGAACCAAGCAGTAGCTTGATTCCAACTCTCCCTACCATTGATAACTCATTTTAAAAGAGAATAACTTTTCTAAGTTGTTTCAAATAGTTTTTAAGCTGTAGAAGCACTGAAGTTAGCTGAGTCGCTTTTACAAGTTCTGCGTGGTCTTTTCTAATGAAATTTAGTGGTCCACAGTCAGGACCCTTTTATAACTGCACAGAGTCACATGGAGTGAGGTCATAAACCAAATGGCATCCCACAGCCTGCCCTCTTCTAGTCAGAACTCATACATGCATTACAGCTGGTCCACCAGGATCACAGGGGTGCTGTTTTGCAATGGTTAAACAGAAGGATAGTAATGGCTTTCAACCGAAGCATGCTGTTGCATGTAGGAAAGAAGGGCCAGGATGTGAACACACAGGTTCCAAGGAGACACAAAGCCGGTGCTCAGCATGTGATCCAGGCCCCAGAGTCGTTGCCGCTGGCTCTGGGAGCATGCCACAACAGGTGGCCCCTTTGATTCTCCAGCCTCCCGTGTTTCATGTTCTGTTTATGAACCTCTGCACACTCGTTGAGCAAATGGAGGCACACTCAAACAAGGACAAGTAATAACAAGCAAAGTAATATAACCTTTAAATCTAGAAATCTCGAAATGCCAACTCTGTAAAGAATGGTATAATGTGATGGGTTTTATATACTTAAAAAAACTTTGGCTGCTCTGCTTGCTGCATATCAATGTTTCCAACTTTTTTTCAGTCGGACTTTGTGGGATCTGTCCCCCTACTCTTGTCCCATCCTATTCCAATAGTCACACCTGCCTGTAAGACCCAGCCACGAACATAAATGAGCCAATCTACTCAGTCGTCCCCCACAGAAACTTGGGGGAACAGGGGGCAGTGGAGAAATTACAAATATGTACATAGTGAAAAAACACTGTTTTCACAAAGGCAACTTCTTGGCCAGTTCAGTGCATACCCTTGACTCTGTAGATAAATGTTTCCAATGTCAGAAATTGGCTAAAAGAAAAACAGCAAAACATATTTTAAAATCTCAACTCTAAAGCATTGACTCCTGCCATGAAGCACAGTCAATCCAAACTTCTCCCAGAAATTCAAATATGGCTATGGAGTTGCTTTCTCTGCTTCGAGTCAAACATTACACTTTTTATGACCTGTTATTATTGGCACCCCCAAGCACATACACACACAAACTGTAACGGAAGTTTTGCTCTGGCAAGCGAATGGAAGGAAAAGGGACTCTTCAGAGTTGATGTCAGCTTCCAGGTGTATCCCCTTACCCTGGGTCCCTGGGAGAAGCAGGGGGTGAGGCCCGTGGTGCTGGGACCTAAAGCTGACTCTGCTCATAGATCTCGGCTGCAGAGTGTGCAGCTTGGCACACTCTTCACTGAACTGGGTTTCTTTTGCATTTCTGTGTTTAGTTCAAGGTATCGAGCAAAACCTTTGTATCATTTTCAGTCATTTCATGTAAAGTATTAGTGAATATATACTATTTAGCTCTAAAGCTACATAAGCTTTAGAAATGACAATAAAAGAAAGGTAAGTAAACATGCGAGAAAGTTATTGTCCAAACCCCTGAACTAAGAAAATGCTGAAGGTAAAGAGAGCGAGTTGGTCAGATGGTACAGCACCCAGCTCTATAACATGCTGTGATCTGTGTTTGGAAGGAAATTCTGAACAGAAGATGTGTAAGTCATGTCACAGTTTATTCTCTGCCTTTTCCTGATGTTAATTCACACACCACTGAATTTGATAATTCAGTGTCCCTGTTCTCCCAGGAAAGGTGGATATGAGTGAACCACACTTCATGAAGTCAGCCTTCCATCTGTCTGATTTCTTTGCAGAGACCATTACCAAAAAAGAGAGAGAGCAAGCTGGAATGCAGCCCCCTTATAAAAACTGATCTGTTCTTACAAGAGAAAGTGCGTGAGACGAGGTTAGTTTCATTCCACTCATGTAAATGTCTTCACTGGAACCACATTCTAAACATTTTCAGAATTTTCCCATATATACTTAAATCAGAAGCTTGCCACTTTTTATGTGAAGGAAGCTTCAGTCTGTTTTATAAATTTCATGTGAGAACTGTAATAGCCCTCTTTTACTGGCATAAAGTCTCCAAGCCTAAATCGACAGGAGTGGTCAAGAGCCTGTGCCTTGTCCTGCGCTAAGTGTTTGTACACTTACTTTCCAGTATTAGCCTTTTCAATTTAGTGAATAGAAAATTCAAAAGTTATTAGAAGATGTGATACAATAAAAAAGAAGTAATGTTACTTACACTGTACTCAAAATGTAGAGTACTTAACAGAGTATGGCAAGGCTATATATTGTCACTCTGTTTATTTCACTTATATGTGAAATACTGGGCTGGACGAATCACAAGCTGGAGTCTAGATTGCCAGGAGAAATATCAACAACCTCAGATACGCAGATGATACCACTCTAATGTCAAAAAGCAAAGAGGAACTAAAGAGCCTCTTTAGGCTCTAAAGGCTCTTTATCCTCATTATGAGGATAAAGGAGGAGAGTGAAAAAGCTGGATTAAAATTCAACATTCAAAAAACTAAGGTCATGGCATCCAGTCCCATCACTTCATGGCAAGTAGAAGGGGGAAAAGAGAAAGCAGCGACAGATTTCCTTTTCTTGGGTTCCAAAATCACTGCAGATGGTGACCGTAGCCATGAAATTAGAAATTTCTTGCTTCTTGAAGGCTATGACAAACCTAGATAGCATATTAAGAAGCAAAGACATCACTTTGCCAACAAAGGTCTGTGTAGTCAAAACTATGGTCTTTCCAGTAGTCACATATGGATGTGAGAGCTAGGCCATGATGAAGACTGAGCACTGAGGAACTGATGCTTTTGAACTGTGTGGAGATTACTCGAGAGTCCTTTGGACAGAAAGAAGATCAAACCCGTCAATCACATGGGATTGGCCACCTGATGTAAAGAACTGACTCATTGGAAAAGACCCTGATACTGGGAAAGATTGAAAGCAAAATGAGAAGAGGGCAGCAGAAGATGAGATGGTCAGATGGCATCACCAATTCAATGGACATGAACTTGGAGGACCTCTGGGAGATGGTGAGGGATAGGGAGGCCTGGTGTGCTGCTGTCCAAGGGGTCAGAAAGAGTTAGACACGACTGAATGACTGAGCCACAACAACTCAAAATGCAGAGCCCGAATCTAAGCAGGAGGAAGCATGAGATAACTCCAAAATGAGGGGCATTCTACAGAACACTGGCCAATATTCAAAAATACTAATGTCTTGAAAGATAAAATACGAAAGAGGCATAAGAACTAAGCACAGTGCAGCCATGGTCTTGGACTGTACCCTAAGTCAGGAGGAGGGGGCGGGGTTGCTGTTGGGTTAGGAAGAAAAATTTGAAAATAAACTTGGGATTAGATAGTACACTGATGTTAAACTTCTGATTTTAACAACTGCATTGTGCTTATATTAACAGAATGTCTTTATCCTTAAGAAATATCAGTTGAAAAAATAAAATTTGAAAATAAACTTGGGATTAGATTGTACACTGATGTTAAACTTCTGATTTTAACAACTGCATTGTGCTTATATTAACAGAATGTCTTTATCCTTAAGAAATATCAGTTGAAAAAATAAGAATGAAGGAGCGTGGTGTCTGCAAGTTTGGTTCATAGAAAACAATAGGTACATATATATACACAAATATGTGTAAACTAGATAGTGTTCAAAGTTGGCAAAAGGTGAAAAATGGTAAATCTGGATAAAGATTATACAGGAGTTCTCATACTGTTCTTGTAACTCTCCTGTATGTTTATTTCAAAATAACCTTGAAGTTGAGAACGGTTATGGGCACATACCTGACACTTCTGAAATCAAGTGCCTTGAGAGATTTCCCTGTTGTCTAACACTGAAACTTTACCTTTAGCAAGGCACTGATGACTAAGTTGAGATGAAAAAGTTTCACAACCAAGTTTTGAAAGACTTATTTCCACTTTGAAAAACAACGATGGAGACGTACAGTCGGGTGTGGAGAGTGGTCATTAATCAATTATGTGTAATGGGAACTCAACCTCTGTTTCCTCGTCTTTATCTCCACTCCTGGGAAATCAGAGAAAAAAATACCAAATGTTCATTAAAACATCCTCCCTATTTTTGAGAACGGTTATGGGCACATACCTGACACTTCTGAAATCAAGTGCCTTGAGAGATTTCCCTGTTGTCTAACACTGAAACTTTACCTTTAGCAAGGCACTGATGACTAAGTTGAGATGAAAAAGTTTCACAACCAAGTTTTGAAAGACTTATTTCCACTTTGAAAAACAACGATGGAGACGTACAGTCGGGTGTGGAGAGTGGTCATTAATCAATTATGTGTAATGGGAACTCAACCTCTGTTTCCTCGTCTTTATCTCCACTCCTGGGAAATCAGAGAAAAAAATACCAAATGTTCATTAAAACATCCTCCCTATTATACTCTCTTTCCATCAAAATCAGGCTCCGCCCTCTGCCCTGGCTATTAGCACATCACCCAGATAGCTTGCAGACCTCAGCTCCCATTGGGCCATGACCCCTACCCCCAACTTGGTCTGCCTGGAGCAGCATAAGCTCTGAATCACTCTCACCCACCACCTTCAGAAGCTCTTCCTGTCCCTCTGAAGCTGCTCTGGGTGACACAGCAGCCACTGGCACGTGTAGCCAGTGGGCACTTGCAATGTTCTGGTCTAAACTGATACATGCTGTTAAGTGTAAAATACACACTGGACTTCAAAGACTTCATATGAAAAAATATAAGCCAAACATATACACAATGTCTCAGTAATAATTTTACATGTTGATACATGCTTGAATGATGTTTTAGAGATATTGAGTCAAATGAAGCATAGATTTAAAATTTCAATTGTTTCACTTTATGTTTTTTAACGTGGCTGCCAGGAAAATTTAACGTTACATACTTGACTCATATTTGTCCCAGAGAGTGCTACCCAGATGGAGCTGAGCAGCCCCTTTCTCCATGTCCTTCCTGCGCACCTCGACACATTCCTGCTGTACGGGCTCCTTCACCTGGCTGCTGCCTCCAGCAGGATTGCAAGCCCCCAGAATGGTGCCCTTTTATCCTTGATTTGTCACTTTGTGCCTGGAACACCTCACAAAGGGTGTTAATCATTTACGTTCATTTATTCTTTTTTGTAATCAGAGTGAAAGTCTCATAATATATTAACTATTCTATAATGAACAGTTTACTTCTAGGACATTCACAATGTTGTGCAACCACCATCTCGATCTAGTTCCCAGACTTTTTTGCCACCAAAATATAACCCATATTCATTAAGCAGTTACTCCCCATTCTTACCTCCCTACATCCCTGGCAATCATCTGTGTTCTTTCTATGGGTTTGCCTATTCTGGGTATTTCATCTAATAGAACCATACACTATGTGATTGTTTTGTGTGGTTTCTTTCACTTAGCATATTATTTTCCAGGTTCACCCACATCATAGCATGCATCTGTACTTCATTCCTTTTTTTTTTTTTGGGTCTCACCTTGTGGCTGGCAGGATCTTGGTTCCCTGACCAGAGATCAGATCTGTGCTTCCTGCATTAGGAATGCGGAGTCTTAACCCTGGACTGGTAGGGAAATTCCCATTCCTTTTTTTTTTTTTTAAATGCTCCTTCTTCTATTCATATTTTTCTCTCCCACCTCCCTGTGCCTCCTCTGTGCTTATCCAATGTAACTCATCACCCAAGAACTAAATCAAGTCATACTTTTTTCATAAAGATTTCTACATCCTCCATCTTCCCTGAACTCCTTTAGCTCTATCTACATTACTCAATGTAAATGCCATACACGAGCGACGTGTCGGATTTGTTTTTAAATAATCTAGCAGATATCAGGGTGGAGAGAAGGATGAATGAAACCAGGTTGGTCATATATTGATGATCACTGGAGCAAGGGATGGGTACATGGAGGCTGGTAATGTCTTTCTCTCTATATTGTGTATGTTTGAAAGTTTCCAGAATAAAAAATTTCAAATGGTGTTTCATACTATTGCCTGTTCTCTGAGTCTTATCCTCCTCATGAGATCTTCTGCTCGTTTGTGGCCAGAGATTGTCATTCATGCCTTGGTTGATGATGGGTGCCTAGAAAAGCAGACCTCCCCTGGTGCTTGCCGAAATAAATTTTGTCTGAGGTGTTAAAAAGTTTCATTGAGAAAAAGCTGGATTTTGACATGAGAATATAGATCTAAGAAGCTATTCCAACTTCAGTTTCCTGGCCTTTCTTCTACAGTTAAAATCCCTTTTGATTCTTGCTCTAACTTCTTTCCTGGGCTTATAATGGATCTCCAGTGAACGAGCACAGTGCACTTGCTCCCGTGTTCTGAGACATTTCTGGGTAATCCATAATAATCAAAATCCTGGAAGCCAGGTTTCCATTCAGATTTCTCTTTTGTCCCCTGTTTCCCTCTGCATAGAGCCCGTTCTAGTTCTCCCTTCCATCCCAGAGACCTACCAGCACCAAAGGTGGGGAAGAAAGGTGCCCATCCATTATTGCTTCCACATCCACACATTAAACTGTCCTGTTTTGTTCTCCTTGTACACTAATAATCCGGAGGAAGTACTTTAATAACAGAACTAAGACTCAGTATAATAACCCACATTTTTCCACACCTGCCACTCTTTGTAATTTCAAACGCGCAACTCTGTAAGAAGAGCCGCATCAACAAATGTTTGTAGCCAGCACCCCAAGAAGAAACTACTTTATCAGAATCTAGTGTCTACTTATTTCAGATAGAAAAAACAGGCTGAAGATACAACAGCCATTGCAGCTTTATGATGGCAGAGGTGGCCAGGAAATGATGTACTGACCTTTTCTCCTCTTTCTCTGAAAAGTGAGGGAAAATATTTTTGTGGAAGAGTAAAAGCTTAGCAAACCTAGAAACAAGGGGGTTTAATTACTTATTCATGCAGGGAGCACCCGGACAGGAGAGGGCAAGGAACTGGACACGAAACAGAAGTCTGTGAGTCATTTGTTAATGCTTAAATCTGAAAACTGTGACTCTGATTATGCAAGCATGCACGCTCAGTCGACTCAGTTGTGTCCGACTCTTTGCGACCCTGTGGACTGTAGCTGGCCAGGCTCCTCAGTCCATGAGATTTTCCTGGCAAGAATACTGGAGTGGGGTGCCATACCCTCTTCCAAGGGATCTTCTCAACCCAGGGATAGAATCCATGTCTCCTACATCACCTGTTTTGCAGGTGTATTCTTTACGGCTGAGCCACTGGGGAAGCCCGTGACTCTGATTATAAAACACGTTTAAAAGCCCACATTAGGACAAAGTAGTCACACGAGCTTTCTCTCCCTTTCAACTGATTCCTTTACCTTGCATTTATTCTTGCCTTTGTGCTCTGCCAAATAACAAAGGCTCTGTTTCAACAAGTCTCCTCGTATTTGAGAGTTACTTCCCATCACTGCTCTTATCACATGCTCTTCTTATGCATAGAATTTTTGCTAAATCACGTGCTGGATAACTGTGATAGGCAGAATAATGCCCACTCACCCCTCTACCCAAGATGTCCACAGAGCTTCCCTGGTGGCTCAGTGGTAAAGAATCTGCCTGCCAATGCAGGAGATGCGGGTTCAATCCTTGAGTCAGGAAGATCACCTGGAGAAGGAAATGACAACCCACTCCAGTATTCTTGCCTGGAAAATTTCATGGACAGAGGAACCTGGCAGGCTGTAGTCCATGGGGGTCACCAAAGAGTCAGACATGAGACTTAGAGACTAAACAAGAACAAAGGATACCCACACCCTAATCCTGGGAATCTGTTAAGTTGTTCTGTGGCAAGAGAGAATTTTATAAAGGCAGCAGATGGAATTAAAGCTGCTGATTGCTTCAAGTCAACTGACTTTAAGACAAAGAAAGTAATCTGGATTATCCAGGGGAGCCCAATGTAATCCACAAGTGAGAGAGGGAGGAAGGAGAATCAGTGCTGGAGTGACTGGGTGTGAGAAAGACTTGCCTGGCCACGGCTGGCTTTGAAGATGAAAGTGGAGCAGAGCCACCAAATACAGGGAGGCCTCTAGAAGGTGGAAAAGGCAAGGAAACAGAGGATTCACAGGAGCTTCCCTGCTGCCGTTTTGACCTAGTGAGACCCATTTCAGACCGCTGACCTCCAGAACGTAAGGTAATAAATTTGTGTAGTTTTAAGCTTCGAGTTTCTGTGGATTCTGCAAACAGAGGCGATAGGGAACTAATCCAGCCTCTAGCTGTTTATGAGAGCTGGGGAGAAAGGGGCTTTCTTTTTCATTTTCTTGCTCAAAAACACTCGTTTGAACTAAAAATTCCTAAAATCAAAGGGAACTCCCCTACTGCCTGCTGTGACTGACGCCTGGGTGTGGCTGCCACCCACCGCTCCCAACGGCCCCCTTTGGGTGACTGCCCCATCATCCCCACTCAGGGGCTGCTCCTCAGGTCAGGACTGCGGGCCACCCGAGGGGCGTCAGGAGCCAGGCTGCTGAGAGGGCATTTTGGATGTGCTCGAAAGTTGACTGTTATTTTTCTCTACAGCCTTTCCAGAAGGATAATCATGTCAGTAATACCGAGTAATTGAGATGCTGCCCTCTTTGAAGTAACTATTTCAAGTCTTTCCCACAGTATCATTTTATTTTTCAAGGGGGAAAAGAAAAAAGAAAAAAGGCTTGAAGATACTTCCTATCCAAAAACATTCAGTATCTGAGTCCTACAAACAATACGTTTTCACCTGTGGATGATCAAGGTGCTGATCATCCACTTTGTAGTGCTTTGAAATTAAGCACTTCTGTGCCTTGGCCTCCGTCCAGCTGCCTGTCTGTTTCCCTAGTCGTTGCCATTGCTGTTGATAGGATAGGGAAGGAGGGAAGACATAAAGGAGAATTCGATCACTGTGTCTGTCACCCTAAATAAGATTTGGTTACAGAATGGTCAGACAGTTTTCTCAGAGACAGTAAGAGCTAATCTGACCAAAAATAGAAGCCAGAACTAATTGTAAGCAACAAAAGGAAATCATACTTTTCAAAAATCAATGGTAGGTTTCCCCTAAACTGAAAAGCTTTTTATAATTATAAAAGTCATGTTTTCTGTAAAAAGCAAACAGAACTATGTAGATTATTCACATTACTTTACCAGCCATTTCCATTATTCACTTATTCATCTGTATTTGAAATCGGTTTTCTTTCAGTTGTGCATACGTTCCATCCCCTCTTTTTCCACTTCACAGTTGCTTCAAAGGCTGTAAAATCAGCTCTGAAGAGCTGTGTGTGGCCTAAGGGTAGAGAGTTTCACAGACTGTTTTCTTTGTTTTTAATGGTCTGTTTATTTTTTGGCTGTGGTGGGTCTTCTTGATGGTGCGGAGCAGGGGCTACCCTTCATTGTCAAATGTGGGCTTCTCCCTGCAGTGGCTCCTCCTCTTGCAGAGCACAAGCTTGAGGGTGCACGGGCTTCAGTAGCTGTGAGCTGTGGGCACATGGGCTGCGGCTTGTGGGCTCTGGAGTGCAGGCTCAGTAGCTGTGGTGTATAGGCTTCCTTGCTCCGAGGCAGCACGTGGGGTCTTCCCGGACCGGGGATTGAACTGGTGTCTCTTGCACTGTAAGGTGGATTCTTAGCTGCTGGACCACCAGGGAATCCCACAGACTATGTATTTCTATGCCTCACTAGCACAACTGAAACAGAAATCACTATCCAAGATTTCCCCTCACCCCTGGTCGCGGCTTCTGTATGTTCTGAAAACAGTTATGTGGATGTGACTGAGAGAATGATCACATACAGTAGAGTCATGTTGCCACGTTTTCTGTACCTTCTGTAGCCAGAAATGATTTGATAAAAGTAATGTTCTAGGCAAGCTTATTTTTACACTTCATGTGTACTTTCGGTAACATGAAATAAATATGCTGTATGGCTTCCCTGGTGGCTCAGAGGTTAAAGCATCTGCCTGGAATGCAGGAGACCTGAGTTCAATCCCTGAGTTGGGAAGATCCCTTGGAGAAGGAAATGGCAGCCCACTCCAGTACTCTTGCTTGGAGAATCCCTTGGGGGAGGAGCCTGGTGGGCTACAGTCCATGGGGTCTGTCCAAAGAGCTGGAACGACCGAGCGACTTCACTCATTCACTCATGTGGCATGCAGTTTTCCCTGAGTGATATATAAATAAATGCTTTGATAGCAGTTATCAAAAATTATGCAGTTTGTTCCAAAAGTTAAATGGAATTGCACAGATATACTAAATGCACTTTCTTTAGTAAATTTCTTGACTACCCGAGGCTGTGCAACAGTTTCAGTTACCTTTTGGCACAACATATGTTTATATATGTCATCCGTAATTTCAAGTGAAGGAAGAGATTACTCCCCATCTTAGTTTCCTCTTGGGGGAAAGGGATGTACAAGCACTAGCTAGCACTGGGAAGAGCTGCTAAATTATAGCAAAAGAAACATAACTGTGACTTTCAACATGATCTGAGTAAGTGAATCAGCAAAGGAACTGAAAAAAGTTGATAACCAATGAGGTTAGAGACTTTATTTGGGGAAGGATATCAAAACAGGCCCTATAGCAAAGTAAATCCCTTTAACTAGAATATAGAATAACAACACTGAAATGGTGCGCATCTAAAAAGTGAATAAATAGATGCCAAGGGTGAGTGAGTCAGAAGCACATGAGTAGAAGTGGTTGAACTCCAGAGACCAGATCAAGCAATGCTGCTTAATACCATCACATGATCCACCCCGAGGCTCAGTATTTAATTAAAATGAAGAGTGGAGCACAGCAAAAACCAGAACTCTGTTGTTCTTAGTGGGTGAAGCCAGAGGAGTTCCAAGTTAAACCTTGATTGCCTAGGTCTGTGAGAATTCAGCATGGAATGTCTCTACTGTTTCCTGGGATTTCTGCTTCTGGCTGCAAGATTGCCCCTGGATGCTGCCAAACGTAAGTAACTCTCCGTTTCTGTCTTTAACTCATTCTCTGGCTATTGGCTGAAGTGACGGGTTTGTCTGGGTCTGCAGCTGGCCTTTAGGAAGCGCTCCTGCTCACTTGTTTCCTCTGGAAATGGTCGGGGATGTTGAGAGTACGGCAAAATGCATTCAGCTCCATTCTTTGCTCCAGGGTCTTGGGAAAAGACGCATGGCCCCTCTGTTGTGGAGGTTTCTTCTATCAAAATTGCTACCTGCCCTTTGGGAGGGTGGGGGTGCGAAGGGCACAGTCTCTGGCTTGAGATCACAGCCACACTACCCACTAGAGTTTGTCTGGTTTCCATCCACCGGGATAGGGCCACAGAGGAACTGAAGCCCAAGTCTGGAAACAAGCTCTCTAATAATTCCAGTCCAGAAGCTGTTCCCAGTTCTGCTGAGGGAATTCCCTGGCAGGCCAGTGGTTAGGACTCCACACTTGCACTGCCAAGGGCCTGGGTTCAGTCCCTGGTCAGGGAACTAAGATCCCACAAGCTGCTCAGCCAAAAAAGAAAATCCTGCTGATTTTTCACAGACCTGCAGGAGTTTGCTACCACTGTAGTGAGGTTACTGAGAAAAGAGCTGAAGCCCTGGGACTCTTTTCTAGTTAGAGGCTGGGGACTTCTTAACAAAGGTGATGCCCAGACCAATGAGGAGCTGGTTTAAAAAGAGGAGTTTGTGACTGGAATGGAAGCCAGAGTAGTGAACCAACAAGCTCACAGGCGGCCCACTTGTCCAGTCCAGGGGATGTGCGGCCCCAGCATCCCCCATCCTCCAGGAAGAGGTAGTGCGGAGTGGGAGAAGGGAGTGAGTTAGATATCACCCAGAAGGTCCACTCTGCTTCACTTTAGTAGAGTGACAATCTTCACAGGGTGAACGTCCTGATTTTGCCAGATAACTCCATGAGGGCTTAATAGCCGGGGTGGGGGTGGGGGGGCGATAGGTGCTGAGAAGGGGTCCAGCATGTGTTCAGTTCGGTTTGGTTTAGTTACTCAGTCGTGTCTAACTCTTTGTCACCCCATGAACTGCAGCACGCCAGGCTTCCCTGTCCATCACCAACTCCCAGAGCCTACTCAAACTCATGTCTATTCAGTTGGTGATGCCATCCAACCATCTTATCCTCTTTCATCCCCTTCTCCTCCCACCTTCAATCTTTCCCAGCATCAGGGTCTTTTCCAATGAGTCAGTTCTTTGCATTAGGTGGCCAAAGTATTGGAGTTTCAGCTTCAGCATCAGTCCTTCCCATGAATATTCAGGACTGATTTCCTTTAGGATGGACTGGTTTGATCTCCTTGCAGTCCAAGGGACTCTCAAGAGTCTTCTCTCACACCACAGTTCAAAAGCATCAATTCTTCGGCGCTCAGCTTTCTTTATAGTCCAACTCTCACATCCATGACTACAGGAAAAACCATAACTTTGATTAGATGGACTTTTGCTGGCAAAGTAATGTCTCTGCTTTTGAATATGCCGTCTAGATTGGTCATAACTTTTCTTCCAAGGAGTAAGCGTCTTTTAATTTCATGGCTGCATTCACCATCTGCAGTGATTTTGGAGCCCCCCAAAATAAAGTCTGACACTGTTTCCACTGTTTCCCCATCTACTTCCCATGAAGTGGTGCGACCGGATGCCCTGATCTTAGTTTTCTGAATGCTGAGTTTTAAGCCAACTTTTTCACTCTCCTCCTTCACCTTCATCAAGAGGCTCTTTAGTTCTTCTTCGCTTTCTGCTACACCGTGTATACCGCTATGCTAGCTGCTCCACGTGCGTCAGTCGGGTAGTCCAGATGGTCCTGCCACTATTCAACGGGTGAGGAAACAGGAGCCCAGGTCTGGCTTTTCACTTGCTGGGCCCAGATCTAACATGGGAGTGTTCTGGATACAAGTACACACATTCCTCTCGCTTCTCCCTGCGAGAGAGAAAAGCCCTGCAATGAAGTGCAATCCCGGCGGCTGCCGGGTGGAGGTGGGAGAGAGGGGTCCACTGCTGGCTCCCGAGCAGGCCTGCCGGTTCCCCAGGAGGCGGTGGGACTGAGGGGGAACTGGGGCGGGGCCGCGGCTCCAGGAGCCCGCAGTGGTGGTGGGGTCTTGGATAGCGGATAGACCGAGAGGGGAGCGCATCAGGGGGCCAGGGTTCTGCCGCCAGCGCTGAGGCGGGAAGCTGGCCGACCTCCCAACCCCAATTCACCCTCCCGCCCCCTAACTACCAAGCCGAAGGTCTGTAGTGAGCGTCCGGGAAAGGGCCCGCGACTTCACCCAGGGAGCCCAGAGGCAACTGCTGTGCCTGCATGGGCCGGGGTTTGGCGCTTGTCCGGCCGCTGAGCCGCGTGGGGCCTCGCAACATCCCAGAGAGGCTGTGCAGTCCCCTGTCCCAGAGGAGGGGGCGGGCCAGAGACAGTAAGGACGCACAGCGGGCAAGAGGAAGAAGGCTTTCGTGCAGACCAGACCGCAGTCCTTCCTGCCAGCCCTGGGTCTGGACCAGGAAAAGTGACTTAGCTCCTCTGACCTTTCCTTTCTTTGTTTGCGAAACTGAGTAATGGGATTCTTGTGAGATCAGCTTCTTGAAATCATCCTTTTTTATTTATGCATGTGAAGGCTTGTATCTTTTTCTCCCTTACTGTAATTCCTTGTGCATGGACCTGCTGTTCTTATTTATCTCTTGGCTTCTCTGTTGCCTTGGGACATGGTAGTGATCAACCAGCACTTGGTAACTGATCAGTTCCCAGAGAAGAAGGCTAACGTGCTTGGAGGAGGATGTCTTACCTCCATGTCCACTCAGGACAGACTCCCCCAGAGCCCGCAGTTGGGGAATGGAGGGACAGAGAGTTGACAGGGCAGCACCCCTTGCTCAGCTCAGTAGGCAGATTAGTCTGAGGTTGGGTGGCAGTTTGACAGGAGGCCCAACCTATTAGCATTGTAACAAACCTGCTGTGCTCCGTTACACCTCGCCTGGGCTTCCCTGGTGGCTCAGAGGTGAAAGCGTCTGCCTCCAAAGCGGGAGACCCGGGTTCGATCCCTGGAGAAGGAAGATCCCCTGGAGAAGGAAATGGCAATCCACTTCAGTATTCTTGCCTGGAGAATCCCGTGGACGGAGAAGCCCTAGTAGGTTACAGTCCACAGGGTTGCAAAGAGTCGGACACAACTGAGCGACTTCACCTCACCTAAGACGTTGTACCCTGGCCACAAAAAGTAAGGATGGGTGGAATTTCTTGGTATATCAGACACCAAGGTATTCCTTTCCATTTTCCAATCATAACCCTATTTTCCAATCATAACCCTAACCCTGGTAAAAGGAGGAAGGAGAAGGTACTGACAAAGTAGTAATAGCTCACAAGCAGCGAAGCTGCTGTGTGACAGAGCAGGGCCTCCGAAGGGGAGAGGGAACAGCCGCCTGGTGCTGGGTGTTTACCCCACATCTTTCCCCACCCCACTATCTTTTAAAATCTTACCACTGGGCTTTTGTTGTTGCTTTTGTTCTATTTTTTAATTCAGTTGTTCAAGTTTGAGGCTGTTGTAGATTCACATGCACTTTTATGAGTAATACAAAGAGATCCCCGTGTATGTAGTACCCTTCACCTGGTTTCTCCCAGGGGTAACATCTTCACAGCCATAGTGCAGTGTCACAGCCAGGCTACAGACACAGACAGAGTCCAGACACCAGACAGTCCCGTCACCACAGACCCAAACCCTCTTCCCTTCCTCACTCAGCCCCACCTGCCAGCCCCTGGCAACCGCTAATCCATTCACCAATTTTATAATTTGGTCATTTCAAGAATGTTAGAGAAAGGGAAACTTATAGTATGTAATGTGGGAGAACTGGTTCTTTTTACTCAGCATAATTTACTGAAGTTGTTGCATATATCAATAGTTATTTCTTTATCACTGAGTACTATACCATACTATGTCATGTACCACAGTTTATCCATTTGTCCCACTGAAAGATTTTTTGGTTGTTCCAACTTGAGCTATTATGAATAAAGCTGCTACGAACATTAATGTACAGGTTCTTATGTGAACATAAGTTTCCATTTTTTTCTGGGACAGATGCCCAAGAGTACAACTGCTTGGCTGCATAGTAATTGCGTGTTTAGTTTTACAAGGAAACTGCCAAGCTGTTTTCCAGAATGGCTGTACCATTTCTACCAGCAGTGTATGAGTGATTCAGTTTCTCTGCGTCTGATGTCATTTTTAGTTTTAGTCTTTCTGATAGGTATACAGTGACATCTCATTGTGGTTTTAATGTGCATTTACTCACTGGTAAATGATATTGAACATCTTTTCATGTGTTTACTTGCCATCTGTGCATTCTCATCTGTGAAATATCTGTTCAGATCTTTTACTCTATTATTTGGGGGTTTTAATATATTTTTTTGCCAAGTTATGTGACATGTAGGCTCTTGGTTCCTCCCAACCAGGGATCAAACCCACACAGCCTGCAATGGAAGCATGGAGTCTTAACTACTTGACCATCAAAGAAGTCCAATTATTTGCCTTTTTTAAACATTGTGAATTGTGAAAATCCTTTATATGTTCCAGATAGTATTCCATTGTTGGAAATGTGGCTTGCAAGTATTTTCTCCCTGTCTGTAATTTGCCTTATTATCCTCTTCACATGATGTTGCAGGCAGAATTTTTTAATTTTAATGAGGTCTGGTTTATCAATTTCTCTATTATAGATTAAGATTTTGGTACTAAGTCTAAAAATTCTTTCTTAGAGCCTGAAGATTCCTCCTAGGCTTTTTGGTTTTTTACAGCACTGCATGTTGAGAAGCTATCTTTCCTCCATTGGATTTTTTTTGTAAAAGTCAACAGGGCATATCTATGTGAATCTATCTTTGAGTTCTGCAGTCTGTTCTGTGGACCTATATGTGCATTCCTTGTCACTCTCCTTTAAAGTGTGTATCTCTCCTTGACTTTTGACATTTAAAATCAGAAGAAATCTGTGTTTGGATTATGCTTCTCACTCAGAATCTGAGAAACAGGAAGGCTTTGGAAGCGTGGGAAAAAACTGATCCTGGGAATCAAAAGTTACAAAGCTTCATTTCCACTTGATTAAAGATGCCTCTGAATGAATCATGTCACATAAATGAAGGGATTTGAACTAACTAATCTTAGCTCTTTCATTGTCGAACATTCTACCATTCTGTGACTCAAAATTCAACTCAATTTCCAGTTATGAACATTGATTAATAAACATAGATCCCCTTTGTTCCTCACTTTGTTTCTTTTTAGAACAGATACTGTCTCACAGTATCACGGGACATTTGTTTTTTTGTCTGATTTGAAGGCCCAGAGAAGAATCCCTGAACTCCCACAGCCTGTTTCATTGCAGCAGTTTCTGTGGCTCCCAGATCAATGTTCTTTCAGTGTTATCTGCCTCCATTAAGAAGGGAATTACTAGCTGCTCCCTCCTCCTCCCAGCAAGGAGGAAGAGAAGACAGAGGCTAGTGGCATCCTTCCAGTATGGCTTCTCTGAATACTTGCTAAACGAGAGATAAGTAGACAAAATAATTTTTTTTCAAATATTGTTACAGGTTTTCATGATGTGCTGAGCAACGAAAGACCTTCTGGTTATGTGCGGGAGCATAACCAATTAAATGGATGGTCATCAGATGAAAATGACTGGAATGAAAAACTCTATCCAGTGTGGAAGAGGGGAGACTCGAGGTGGAAAAGCTCTTGGAAAGGTAAATCAAAAGACTCAAACAACTGTGATTTTTTCTTCTTTTCCTTTTTTTTAGTTTCAAGTGTATAATTCAGTTTTTTAAATCAGAGTATCGTTGGTTTACAATGTGTTAATTTCTGCTGTATAGCAGTGATTCAGATATATATATATATATATATATTTATACACATTCTTTTTTTAAATATTCTTTTCCATTATGGTTAATCTCAAAATACTGAATATAGCTCCCCGTGCTACACAGTGGGACCTTGGTATGTATCCATTCTGTGTGTGCTAGTTTGCTTTTGCTGACCTTAAACTCCCCCCCTTCTCCTCCTCCTTGGCAATTACAAGTTAGTTCTCAATGTCTGTGAGTGTGTTTCCATCTCACAGATAGGTTCATTTGCGTCATGTTTTATACTCCACAAATAAGTGATACCATATGATATTTGTATTTCTCTGTCTGACTTACTTCACTTAGTATAATAATGTCTCGTTCCATCCATATTGTTGCAAACGGCATTATTCCGTTCCTTTTTATGACTGAGTAGTATTCCGTTGTGTATATGCACCACATCTTCTTTATCCATTCCTCTGTCGATGGGCATTTAGGTTGTCTCCATGTTCTGGCTATTGTGAATAGTGCTGCTATGAACATAGAGATACATGTATCTTTCTGAATTATAATTTTTTTTCTTGCTATTTGCCCAGGAGTGGGATTACTGAGTCATGTGATAATTCTATTTTTCGTTTTTTTATGAACTTCCATACTGTTTTCCACAGTGGCTGCACCAATTTACATTCCTACTAACAGTGCAAGAGGGTTTTTCTCCATATCCTCTCAAACATTTATTATTTGTAGACTTTTTGAAGATGGCCATTCCGACTGGTGTAATGTGGTACCTCATTGTAGTTTTGATTTGCATTTCTGTAAACATCTTTTCATGTGCCTATGGCCATCTGTATGTCTTCTTTGGAGAAATGTCTACTTAGGTTTTCAGCCCATTTTCCAATTGGGTCGTTTGTTTTTTGTTGTTGAGTTATATGAACTGTTTATATATTTTGGAAATTAATCCTCTGTTGGTCAAATCATTTGCAAATATTTTCTTCCATTCTGTTGACTGTTTTTCATTTTATTTATGGTTTCCCTTGCTGTGTAAAAGTTTGTAAGTTTGATTAGGTCCCGTTTGCCAAACAACTGTACTTTCTAATTTCAGTTCGTGTTGTAGATTGTGAACTCTGTTCACTGAAGCAGCCGTGAATGACAGTACACTAGGTATCAAGTGGGAGGCACCTGGGTTTGGCAACCTTCCCTTTATTGTCACAGTATCACTTTCTAAACTCCTCACTCTCCTCCACATACAGAGTTTAATCTCCTTAGAAATTTACCTTTGGTCCCTCTTGGAAGATTCTGGAAAGCAAGCAGGTTTAATATGGGAATGGTCATCTTCAAAAGTTCTGAGATTCCAGAGCACTTTGACCATCTCAAAAATGTGATTTGTCAGAAAGTTGTTATCTTTCCATTCACATCAAAAATGAATGACTCCTTCAGTCATTCACTTTGAAATTAAAAAATACAAACCTTTAATACTTGTTTCCTCAATCAAATTAAACAGATTTTTAATTATTCAAGTAATTGTTCTCTCTGTGGTCAGAGAGTTCTCCAGTTGGTCTGACTTTCCACGTTCATCTTGTGGAGTGTTGTTCTCTGACAGCAGAAGCTGGGAATCCTGTAAATAATTTATTGTAAAGAGGCAGAAGGATCCTCTGGTCCTTATTTGCAGATTTGGCTTTCCTTTGTTAATTTATCAGTGAAAAGGAAAAGAGATGTTTGATCACTGAGCTCCTTGTTTCTGTGTCCTAGGAGGCCATGTGCAGGCGGTTCTGACCAGTGATTCCCCAGCACTGGTGGGCTCAACCATAACATTTGCAGTGAACCTGGTATTCCCCAGATGCCAAAAGGAAGATGCCAGTGGCAACATAGTTTATGAGAAGAACTGCAGAAATGGTAAGGAATGTTATTTACATCACAGGAATGGAATTCTGGCTTCTCAAAGAATAGTTTGATAGCTCTTTGTTGATCAGATCAGTTTCTGCTCACAGAAAAAACGGGGCTAGCACAAATGATAAAATGTATATATTTTGGTTTTGCTTTGCTCTTAGTTAAAGCAGAGAAGCTCTTTGTCCAAGTTAAAGAGCACGAATGATTACAGACACATCAAGGGGAATTATCTTGTTTTAGAACTCAACAGCCTTAAAAACTCAAGTAAGTACTAAAATTCTTCAATCAGAAAGAAGACTAGTAAGGGCAGTGATGATTTTATTACTTAAAACTTCTATTAAACTGCCAGTGGTTTATTTCTTATTGATTCATCTTCCAATGAGGAAAACAATAAATTCTGTATAGAAAGAGTTTGATAATTTAAAAGTATTGTATTTAGTAGCCTTTAAATTTTTTTTTTTTTGCCTTTTTCCCCCCTAAACAAGTTGATTCTTACTAACGTTTCAAATGACAATGCAGTTCTCTTTTACATGAAAGAGTCCACATAAAAAAACTTTTACATGGAAAGTTTTATAAAGTATCTCTCACCATTAGAAGAAATGAGAGCTCTTGAAAGAAATGACTGATTCCAGGTATAGGACAGGATACTAGCAGGTGAGCCAGGGACATCTTGTTGTGCCAGTAAACAGGAAGTAATGAGGATATGTCACAGGGACACAAAGGCAGCTTGAGGGGCCCCTACTGGCCATGTGTGGGACAATTTAAGAATTAAAAAAAAAATAGTGGTGTAGTAGACAGACAAATAAAGGGCTCTCCATAAATGTCAGTGAACATTAAAAAAAAGAGGATGAAAAGATTGTTCCAGATGAAAGTATATTGATCATGACTTTTTTAAAGTGGAAAATGTCATACATACAGAAAAGTAGGGAGCAAGTAGATCGAAATTCTGCAAGTTTAATGTTTTTTTTTTTTTCTGTTTGCTTCCATCTATCTATATTTCTATTTATACATCTTTTTCCCGAATCATTTGAAAAAGTGAAATAGCCATGTGTAGGATGTGACCCTTGATTGGACTGTGGTAGGGGTGGCAACCCACTCCAGTACTCTTGCCTGGAAAATCCCATGGACGAGGAGCCTGGTAGGCTACAGTCCCTAGCGTCGCGAAGAGTCAGACATGACTGAGTGACTTCACTTTCCCTTTTCACTTTCATGCATTGGAGAAGGAAATGGCAACCCACTCCAGTATTCTTGCCTAGAGAATCCCAGGGACGGAGGAGCATGGTGGGCTGCCATCTCTGGGGTCGCACAGAGTCAGACACAACTGAAGTGACTTAGCAGCAGCAGCAGCAGGGGCGGTAATGGTATGCTTATGAAGGAGAATGTCTTTATTCTTAGAAGTGTGCTGAAGTCTTTAGGAGAAGAAAGTCATGATGTCAAATGAGTTAGGGGGAAAAAGCTATAGATAGAGTGAATCAAAATAAAAAGATACAGCATCCCTAAGTTTGGTTTGAATATGCTTGTTATTTGGAGCCCCAATATGAAGATAAACACATTAAATGAAATCTCACTTTTCTGAAAAATTACTTTTTATAAAACTCATTGAAATACAGCATATAGGCAGAAAAAGACCTAAGTCATAAAGGTACCATTAGATGAATTCTGAATATTAGGGTGTTAGTTGTCCAACCGTATCTCAGCTAGTTATGAAAAAATATGAACATTTAATTCAATGGTGAACCTTGAGCATTCTGAGTCCAGATGACAATCATGGTGTGCCACTTTCTCTGTTTAGATACTGATGCGTCTCCTGACCCGTATGTTTACAACTGGACAGCGTGGACGGAGGACAGCGACTGGGAAAATGCCACGGGTGAAGGCCACCACAACGTGTTCCCTGATGGGAAGCCTTTCCCTCGCCCCTGGAAAAAGAACTTTGTCTACGTGTTCCACACACTTGGTTGGCTATTACAATGTCCCCTAGTTTCTTCTTTACCGTTCCTTAAAATTTTTATTTATTTTTTTCTTTTCTTATTCTTTTATTGAGAATTACAACACCTGGCGTTTAACAATTACCCTTCTAACTTTCCTTCAGTGAAGGATAAAAATAAATTCTTAGTTAGCCTTGCCATTTCTCTAGGACATCAAATAGTTAAAAGGAGAAAAAGATATGTTTGGCTTTCTTTAAAAAAAAAAAACACTACTCTATTTGTTTCCATCTAAAACAGTAATATGAAAAATGATATTTGAATGGCATATGGATGGTCATTTGTTGATTTATTCTTTAATTTCTTATGTTTTAAAAAGAATTTTAAAGAATTAGACTTGTACTCTTAGTAGAAATTTTGGAAAATGCAGAAAAGCACAGATGAAAAATCAGTCAGCATAATTCATACCAGAGATTATCATTGTTAACACGATGATGCTCTCTCTACTAGCAGTTCTTTCTTTTTTCTGGTATTTAAGATCATAACATATACACATTTTAGTCAAAATTATGAGCATTGACTACAATTCTTATGCAACTTGCAGGATCTTAGTTCCCCAACAAGGGATCGAACCCAGGTCCTGACAGCAAAAGCGCTGAGTCCTAATCACTCAAGAGACCACCAGGGAATTCTCTAAAATTCTCTATATACATTATTTTAATGACTGTATAATATTCTATCGTATAAAAGTAAAATAATCTAAATACTCTTCTTTGACATAGCCTATCTTCTTTTTTTTTTTAACCAGAAGTGGAATTCATTTTGCTTTATTATTAGTGATTATTTTTTTAGGAGGACTAAATTTAGGTTGTTATTAACAAAGTTGCTAGATTCTTAGTTAAAACTCTTAGGCTCCATCTGGTTCTGAGCAGTTCAAATCTGCTAGCCATCACACAAACTCCAAATTTCGGAATGTTTTGTCAGTCTTAATGAATTTCAGAGAGCTTTTCTTTCTTCAATTATTTACAAATCAAAGCAACATATTAATAATACACTCCAGTTGAACAAAGTACAAAATATATAACAAATGCTATGCTCGTTGATTTAAAGCACATTTTTTAGGGCCTTGTGGCCCTGAAACTGTGGCCCTGTCAGTTAACTCTCCAAATGGCATTTCTTTGACCTGAAATGACATTTATCATGTGCATGGAGTCACAGGAGCTCACTAACACTTCAGATTCTGTTTAGCCTAGTTAACATCCATTAACTTAGCTAGTTAAGATGTCTTTATTTAATCAGCCTTTAGTCCAGAAATTGCTGTTTTCATAACAAGATTGTTTTGAATTTCCTTCTTATGCTGAAGTCTCAGAGTTAACTGACATTTTCTCTCAGCTAAGTGCTGCCACTGTGGTCTACCTCTGGGTGCCAGGACTAGCATTTCCTCACACATCACTAATTCTGAGAGACATGTCTTCCCCTATAATCTCTAACAGGACTGCCTCTGCATTTCAAGGTAAAGGGGGATCCTGAACCTTTCCTGACACCTTTTTTTTTTGGCCATATCTCGCAGCATGTGGGATCTTAGTTCTCTGACCAGGGATCAAACCCATGCCCCCTCCTGCAGAAGCACAGTCTTAGCCCTCGGGCTGCCTGGGGAGGCACCCTCTTTCCTGACACCTTTGATCATGTGATGAACATGGTCTTTAAACATCCCCATCTTACAAGTTTCCATCTTCTAATACCTTTGGTTCCAATGACACATCTGTGACAGGCGCCTCAAAAAGATTAGAAAAATCTTTGAGCCCTAAAGGAGAGAAAATTACTGTCACTAGCTAGTCAGTGGTGGTCAGATTTAGGTTACAGTTGGAGAAAGAGAAAAGACTCAGGGGCCCTAGAAATGGCAACGAAACTACTTCATTCCTTTTCATACCCACCATACCTGTTTCCTTTTCATCACCGCATTTTCATATACAAATATTATTAGAAGGTGGAGGAATCTAGTTCCCTAAAATAAAAAAAGTTGCTCAGCAATATAGCTGAAGTAGTAATATCATTACAAAAATAAAGTAGATTTTTGGATATATTTTTTAACTCCCTTGGACACTTCACTGTTACATTAAATGTATTTTCTATGGGAAGCACATGTATTTCAAGTACCAGGTCACTTACAGTATTTGTCAACTAAGGACTAACAGCATTAAGCATCCCACTTAAACAGCTCTTTTCATTTTAGTCAACTATATACAACTACATTTATTTATTTGTGGGTTTTATAAGGTTTTATATAAAAATAAGCCCTGTCTTCCTTTCTGAAGGAACCAAGACTGCATCCCCACCCTGCTTTTCCTTTCTCAAAACAATCTGTAAATGGTAGTTGTTAGTCTTTAAGGAACATCAGCTTTCTATGATGAGCATATGCTGTAGCCAATAACTAAACATTTCTATCTTCTCAAAGGTCAGTATTTCCAGAAGTTGGGACAGTGTTCGGTGACAGTTTCCATCAACACAGCCAATGTGAGTCTTGGCCCTCAAATCATGGAAGTAACTGTCTATAGAAGACACCGATGGGCATATGTTCCCATTGCAAAAGTGAAAGATGTGTATGTAGTAACAGGTGAGTAATGTGAGCTCTGAATTAACTGAGGATGAGGTGCTGAGTTCTGGTGATGTTAGTGGGTTTGAAAAAGAATATTTGAAAACTGAATGTTCTGGGTTAAGTTACACTTCATCTGAACGCCTTGTCAACCTCAAATATTTAATAACATATTCCAGCTGTGTTTTCTAAAGTAAACCAAGAAAACTCTAGAAAACTTGCATTTAGAAAAGGGGAAATGATTCTGAATTATCCCTCATTTTAATTTCCAAAGTCACCCACTTAAAATCAAGCAATCATGCCCTCTTTCTTTCTTTTTTTTTTTTTGGATGTACATTTTAGATCAGATTCCTGTATTTGTAACTATGTCCCAGAAGAACAATCGAAATTCATCTGATGAAACCTTCCTCAGGGACCTCCCCATTATGTTCAATGTCCTGATTCACGATCCCAGCCACTTCCTCAATGAGTCTGCCATTTTCTACAAGTGGAACTTCGGGGATAATAGTGGTCTGTTTGTTTCCAACAATCACACTTTGAATCACACCTATGTGCTCAATGGAACCTTCAGCCTCAACCTCACTGTGCAAGCTGAAGTGCCTGGACCTTGTCCTTTGCCTTCACCCAGACCTCCAAAAACCACCCCTTCTTTGGGTAAGTGTTTTCCAGGTTAATTTTTGTTGGCAGGGCTCCTTAACAGCTAGAAAAAAGTTGATGTGGTTTGTATAATTAGATCCTTAGTTAAAGAGATTATGTAAAGACTCTGCAGTGATTCCATTTTCTGCCTGTTGATTTCCTTTAGCTACTTTTCAAGGTGTTTAGTTGTTAGAATATGGAAGAAAGGAGAATATGTTTAAAGTCACTTGGTGGCTCGTATACAGTTCGACCTTCCTAATTCTCACAGTTCCTTGTTATGTATACACAAGTGCTTTCGCCCTTCCAGTCCTTCACATTTCTGTTTGCCTCCCAGTTTTTCTAGTTAAGAGGAGACACATTATCCCCTCATAAACATTCAGGCCATTCCGTTGTCCTTTCTCCCCTTCCACATTCCTTCCCCCACTTCCATTCTCCTCCCCACCCTGCCCACATCCACTCCATGTCCTGTGAAAACTCAACCATGCTTAGAAGTAGTTTACAAAGGGCTCAAAAAAGAATAAACCTTGGCTGGCAGACTGGAGAGATTCCAGACACTAAAATTATTCTAGATATAAGGCATAGTTAATTAAATCCCAACTTCTCATAATAATACACGGGGACATTCAAGAAGTTCTTGAGCATTTACTTTGAGAAGCATCAGCTTTCATCTAATTCCGCACCCTACCCCATGCCCATCCTTCCCCACTCAGCTGTGAAAACATCTTCCATCCAGGCATCCCAGGGATGGCAGTAGACTGACATCCTCTCACTGGACGCAAGAGGGTGCCATCACCAAGTACACACAGAACACTCCATGGTGATGTCCAGACTTGTTGCAGTTGGCTTTTTTTTAACCCAAACCTGTTAGATATAAATAATAAACTGTTATTAATAAATAAGTGTGTTGTTAAGAAAAACTTATTAAGTCAAGCATAGCTAATGCCAGACACTAAGTTGTTACTGATTTTGCTCTTTTTTTGAAATACCTTTAATTATAAAATGAATGCATGTTCCTTAGTAAAAATTCAAATTCAGAAATTTCAAATAAAAGTAAAAGCTCCTCCTTATTCTCTCCTCCCAAGAGTTAAACCCTGTTAAGAGTTGGTATTGTTTCTTTCTAGATCTTTTCTGTGCCATTACAAACATATTCCATAAATACAAATAGGATTTGTAGTTTTAATTTTTAGATAGATGGGGTCACATCATATATATTGCTTTACAATTTGCCTCTTTTCATTTAACAAACATCACAGACAACTTTCCATTATCAGTACATGTAAGTGTAATTCACGTTATTCAATGACTTATTTATTTAACCATTCTCTTACTGATGGACACTTCAGTTCATTCTAATTCGTATTATAAATATAACTTCCTTGAACAACTCTAAACATATAGCTTTGTTTTGGTATTTCTGGAGTAGAGTCAGTTTATTTATCTATAAGAATTGATGGTCTTCCTTACAAATAAGGACACCAAGTGTAAAATTAAAAATAAATTACAGATGCTTACTTTGTCTGTCTAGAAATTCCTGAATGGTAAAGGTCTTAATGTTAGGTCATTTAATGTTAGTCTATTTTGAATTGTATTTTTATAAAGCAAGATTTGGAGAAGGCATCGGCAACCCACTCCAGTGTTCTTGCCTGGAGAATCCCAGGGACGGGGAGCCTGGTGGGCTGCCATTTATGGGGTCGCACAGAGTCGGACAGGACTGAAGCAACTTAGCAGCAGCAGCAGCAAAGCAAGATTATTTTTCTTAGAACATATTTATATCATAACATATGCAAAAGATATTTTAAGTCAGTGAAAGAGTATTTTAAATGTGTTATTATTTTCTATAGGTTAAACCATAAGATGGAAGGTAGCAACCTTATGAATTCATTACATTATATAGTGAAAGGAAGCTGTTTGACTTCATCTAAAGGTGTTAGATCAACCATAATCAATCCCCAAATGCCGTGAAACAACTGTGAGACTTGGAGGGACAGAAATATGTAATGGGACCCAAGGTGATGATAGGAGTCAGCCCATGACTTGAGAAAGTGGTTAGAGTGCTTGTCCTCTGGGGGAGAGAGCATTTTAGCTACACAGACCATATTAACAGACTGGGATTGTTGAGCACTGGATTACTATTTGACCAAAAATTATGTTGTCTCTGCTTTGATAAGGGGCTTCCAAATAAGTACAGCTATTACACAGAAACCAAATGCAACCATAGGAGTGAGACACAAGCAAAGCTGAAGTGGAGACTCAGGGGATAATTACATTATAGGACAGACAGGTATGCTTTAAGCCACAGAATTCTCTTCCCTTAGCTAACAGTGCCACTGATCATTTTTCAGACTTTTGTGCACAGATCTCAAAAGAAAAACCTTTCCAAGACTGATGCTGATCAGTGTTATAATATATATATGATACATGTATTTATGCGTGGCTTCCCTGATGGCTCAGTGATAAGCTGCCTGCCAATGCAGGAGACTTAAGAAATGTGGGCTCAATCCCTGGGCCAGGAAGATTCGGTCACGGCACCCCACTCCAGTATTCTTGCCTGCAGAATCCATGGACGGAGGAGCCTGATGGGCTACAGTCCATGGGATCACAAAGAGTCCATCACAACTGAAGTGACTTTGTATGTGTGTGTGTGTATAATGTGTATATATATGTCATGTTGATATATAGATCATGTTTTATATATGTATATATATCATCTATGTATGTGTGTATGTATGTATGTGTATGTGTGTGTGTGTGTGTATATAATCTCCTTGCAGTCCAGGGGACTCTCAAGAGTCCCATCACAATTCAAAAGCGTCCATTCTTCGGCACTCAGCCTTCTTTATGGTCCAAACTATAAAGGAGTTTTCTAGGGAAGAGGCAGCCATCCCTAATACCCTTCACAAACATATCTTTTTCTTTGGAGCTCATCCGTTAAATCTCAGAATACAATGAATGATTACCCTGCAACTTCCAGACGACCACCTTGAGACTCAGGGAATAGAGCCAACTCTACCACAGTCTGCCCTGCTGATAAACCACACCTACATCTGAATCTGACATGGTGTCAGAACCTTTCTGGGATTTATCCAAACAGCGTTTCCCAAAGTGTCTGCCAGAGAGCACTCATTTCCAGAGGTGCTCCGAGAGCTGCTCTGCAGAGTTCCCCCTGAGCACAGGAGCATCACAGGCACACTTGTTCCCCACTAGAGGCCCTGAGGCCCTGGAGAAATCTCCTAGTCGGCTCCATCCTTACATACTCCTGTGTTAGAGCTGCAGCTTTTATGAAGCTTTGGTTTCCCCCAAACTGTGTCCATTTTCATGTCTTTGGAAATATAACAGACAATAATATTGTATTTTCAATACTGTATTTTCTTTCCAGTCTTTTTATCTTGCTAATGGAACACTAACACCTTATTTAGAGTCTTTTAAATAGTAACTAATAGAGCATTAAATTCTTTGCTCTAATCACATTCAAAGGGCTATTTTTCAAAAGTATCTTTATTCCCTTCTTTCCTTCTTCACACCTCTGCCCATCACAGTAACTGTAAGACTTCAAGAATAGAAACCTAGGATTTATGAGACATCTAAATGGGGAAAGAATTGCCCTTTTCCATGTTGTTTGCTTAACATTTAAAATTATATGTCATATATGCTATAACACATGTATATCTAAATAAGTATATATAAGCATTTTGGACAAGGAAATGAATATTTATTAACTACTTCCTATGTGGCAGACATGAGAAGCAAGTTTTATATGTCTTATCTATTTAAGTTTAATAGTTTAACCCTGGTAGGTCAATAAATATTGTTCCTGTTTTACAGATGGGCAAATTGAGGCAAGAAGTTAAATGATATGCCCATGGTCTCAAAGAGCTGAAAGCAAAGGGCCTAGAATTTGAGCCCAGAATACCTTCTTCCAAAATTACAATATAATTTTATCTATTGTGGCCTGCTTTATTTCATGATTATTATGTTACACATTTTAAAATGGCTTCCACCTTTCATTTGCTATTTATATTTGAACAAGACATGAGACTGTGTTTGCTTACATAATTTAACAGTTTTATAATATAGCTCTCACATCTCATCAATTGTTACACGTTTAGTTTAAATTTCTGAAGCAATTTAATAGTATAGAATTCTTGATGTTTTTCTAAAGAGCAAGTAAACAGACGTTTAGATCTTCAGTTATATCGTGGACATCTTTTGCATTCTCAGCAACTAATCTAAAAATCTTTCTATTTAAACCCTCTAGTAACTGCTGGTGACGATACCCTGGAGCTGAGGGATATTCCTGATGAAAGCTGCCGTATTACCAGATATGGCTACTTTAAGGCCACCATCACAATTGTAGGTAAGACCATGGGGGAAAGATGGTAGAATCCACCTTGGGCGACCCACTCCCTTCCCTGACTCCAGGGAGGGGTGAGGTTGGGAAGCAAGGGCACCCACTCAAGGTGCTACCACAGGTGCACAAAAAAACTCCACTAGCTTCTAGATTTCCACTTGCCTTTCCAGCCTTCCTTAGACGTTCCTCTAAGGGAGGAAACGAGGTCCTCAGTGGAAACCAACCCTCAGTGAGGCCCGCTTAGCAAGGGGCCTACGGGGGGCCTGGACCTCCTCACCCTGTGCTGCTCAGAAATCTGAGTGAATGTGGCCTGAAGGAAGGCCAGCTGCAAGTTCCCACAGCTCCTGCTTTCCTCTTCTGGGTGATCCACAAAGTCGCACCTCCTGTGTGTAAGAAAGGGGGTTGAACAGAACAGCCACGCAGGGCTGTGCGCGAGGGGCGTTGCTCACAGGTGCCCAGCAGAGGAGTTGGGTGGGGCTACAACTCAAGCTGTATGCCCTAGGGCTGAGCCCCTCAGCAGGAGACGCAGTGGATGAGGCCTCCCTTCCTCCAGGGTCATCTGCCTCCTGACATATACACAGGCTCCGGGAATAAAGGCCAAGCTTGGACTGAAGAACAGTTCAGTTTGACTTTGAAAGTGCTGCCTGGACATGTATCCACACTCTGGGGTAGCTTCCCAAGTCTGGCATGGCGAAAGGCGGTGTTCATTTTGTTTGGCCTTCTGACTTGTGAAGAAGTGGTTTGGTTTGCAGTGTATTTTGATGTGTTTTTCTACGGGGCACTGTTCTTTAGAGGGCATTCTGGAGGTGAGCATCATCCAAGTGACAGATGTCCTGATGCCTGGGCCACAGCCTGACAACTCCCTGGTGGATTTCGTCGTGACCTGCCAAGGGAGGTGAGTACAGTCTCCGAGGAAGGAAGGGGCCAAGTGAAAACTCCAGGCTGAACAATGGCCTTCACACACCTCCCACCTGTTAGGTTGATTTGGATTCTGTGTGCCCAGTTGCTCAGTTCTGACTCTTTGCGACCCCATGGACTATAATTTGTCAGGCTCCTCTGTCCATGGGATTCTCCAGGCAAGAATACTGGAGTGTGTTGCCAATTCCTCCTCCAGGAGATCTTGCCAACCCAGGGATCAAACCCAAGTCTCTTAGATCCCCTGCATTGGCAGGCGGACTCTTTACCACTGGTGCCATCTGGGAAGCCCCATATTTGGATTCTAGTTGCTCACTAAGCCAGAACAAGGAAGGGCCCTCCCAAGTGCTCTCAAATGTGCGCTTGCTTTGCTAGAGTTGAGCGATGCTCATCACCTTTAACTGTTGAATAATTACTGATTGGACGCTTATGTGTCCTTAACATTTTACTTTTGTTTTCACGTCAAATCCTCACACAATCATATGAGTCCTCTCATTTTACACATTGGGCCACCAGATACACAGTGATTATAGTACCTCTCCAGATGGTGGGTACCCAGCAGAGCAAAGTTTGCAGGCTCAGAATCTCTGAAGTTCCCTGAGGCTCCTCTGGAGTCTGGGGAGCCAGTGTGAAAGGACTGTGTCCTTGTGCTGATGAATAGCAATGCCTAATTACCCTGTCCATCTCTAAAACTTATAAAACTCTTTCTATTGTATTACATAATTTGACTTCCTGTGGTTTGGTTACAACTATAAACAGTAGGGACTTCCCTGGTGGCTCGGTGGTAAAGAATCTACCTGCAGTGCAGGAGATGTAGATTTGATCCCTGGATTAGGAAGATTCCCCTGGAGGAGGAAGTGACAACCCACTCCAGTATTCTTGCCTGGGAAATCCCCTGGACAGAGAAGCCTGGCGGGCTACAGTCCATGGGCTCACAAAGAGTCAGATGCGACTGAGCATGCACATGTATAGATGATAGACTAAATAAAAAGTAATTAATACATAAATACTATATCAATTAACTCATTACATATTTAAATAATTTAAATATAATAAATGAATCAAGAAATTAAAATGTATGTGTATATGATATATATGAGTTTCCCTCATAGCTCAGTCGGTAAAGAGGTAAAGAATCTGCCTGCAATGCAGGAGACCTGGGTTCAATCCCTGGGTCAGGAAGATCCCCTGGAGAAGGAAATGGCAACCCACTCCAGTATTCTTGCCTGGAGACTCCCATGGACAGAGGAGCCTGGCAGGTCGCAAGAGTTGGACATGACTTAACGACTATATGTATCTTTGTATGTGATGTATAGATTAGAGAATGAGCTGGTATAAAAAGGAGGCCACACTTGATCCAAAGAGAGAGCTCCCGGGAATTCTCTGGTGGTCTAGTAGTTAGGACCCCGCTTCCACTGCAGGAAGCATGGGCTCGTCCCTGGTCAGTGCACTAAGATCTGGCAAGCTGAGTGGTGTAGTGCAAAACAAGAAAGGAGTAGCTCCGAATCTCTCTGAGTGGGGGAGAAAATGGGAGAACAGAAAGAGAGAACATCCTGACTGGAGGGGCAGAGGTGCTGCCAGAGGCCAGAGGTGAAGAGAGCATGAACTCATCTAAGTTCCTGAGCCTTTATCAGCCTAGCTTCAGAGCCTGGTCTCTCCATTCAGGAAGTCTACTCAGAGGCTAAGACAGTAGTGCATGGGAGCTGAATGGTTACAGGGACAGCTGTCAAATATCTTTTATGCAAGTCCCAGCTCCACCTCTAACTGCTTTTGTGACCGGCGGCCAGCGAGCTCTCCTCCCAGAACTGGCTTGTCACCTGCCGCATTAGGCTACTGTCGCTTGCCTCGTCAGGTTGTTGAGAGGAACAGACAAGGCCGTGTCACTTCTCCGAAACTCAGAGCCTTCCACACAGCAGGTGCTGCATGATCAGCCCTGGCTGCGGCTGCTGCTGTAGTGAGATAGCTGCACAGGCCCACAGGGCCGACTGGCATTTAGTGCCGCCTTAGCCTAACACCTAAGCCACCTGCATCTTTGCGTCTCTAGGGAGCCGAAGAGGAGAGGCAAGTTCCCAGCAGCCCCTTGCCTTGGGGGAAATAATTTCCTCCTCCTTCAGTCCTAGGGCCTCATCTTCCTGAGCATATGGGGGAAACTGTCTCACACACACCCAGGCTTGCTTAAGAGTAAATTGTATGTGACAACTTCACATCATATAGTTTGAGTAAGACTAAGGTGGGATTCAGTTTCACAGAAGTGTAATTATGTTTTCCTATTAAACTGAGGTCATACTCCCCTCTCTCTCCCTCTGGATGTCATTCATACCCCCCAGCATCCCCACAGAGGTCTGCACTGTCATCTCTGACCCCAGCTGCCAGATCACCCAGACCCCAGTCTGTGACCCTGTGGCCATGGAGCTGGGAGACGCGTGCTTGCTGACGGTGAGGAGAGCCTTCAGTGGGTCTGGGACATACTGTATGAACCTCACTGTGGGTGATGATGCAAGTCTGGCCCTCACGAGCACCCTCGTCTCTATCACCCGCAGAGGTAAGTTTTGTTTTATGGTTGTACGAACATTTCATGTTGCAGATAAAGCGTGTGTCTGATACTAAAGCTATTCAACACTTCACTCTCAATGTTTAGCTTTATTTCCGTGTAAAATTCATTGAACTGTCATTAATGTGGATTTGAGAAATGATATTACAATACAGTAGCAAATCTACTTAGGGAAGGGATGAGAGAGAATGTATGAAATAATGGCCAAAGGAAAACCTTTAAACTGTTCCACTTGCTCACGGCTGTGCTGGCTCTCTGTTGCTGCACGGGCTTCTCTCCAGCTGCGGTGAGCGGGGCTGCTCGAGTTCCGCCTGAAGGCTGCGCGCTGCAGTGACTCCGTTTCTGTGGCGCGCAGGCTCCAGGCACTCGGGCTTCAGTAGCTGTGGTACATGGGCTTAGTTGCTCTGCGTCACGTGAAATCTTCCCAGGCCAGAGAGCAAACCTGTGTCCCCTGAACTGGCAGGAGGATTCTCAACCACCAGGACCACAAGGGAAGTCCAAGAAAAGCCTTTTGATGAAAAAAAAATCAGCTATGATCATGGACAAAATGGGATGTGGTCACTGAATGCTTGGATAGGTTTGTATTTCAAAGGGAAAGTGTAAAGCCGAACATCAAAAAATGACAGTGTTCTCCAATTAAACTATAACAAAAGGGAGACATGCAGCCAAGAAGAGAAATGAGAAACCAGGTGGACTCTTGGCTCCCTTCTAAGTTACCATGGACCATTCTTTTCTTTCCCAAAGTCTACCAAGCATTACACTGAGATGGAAACAAACCAGATTACCCAGTCCTTAAATGTTCAGCAGACAGACTACTCCTTGTCCCCTTAACCTCAGAGGGGTAAAATGTTGACAAGTGGATGAAGGAATTTCACTGAGAAATTCCCATTCACTGGTGGCTGTTTATTTTCCCTAACCTCTAGGGACTCTACCTGGTGACCCTAACTGAATTTCACATGTAATGGCTATGTTGTAAAATATTCCTTTATTTCTTAAAAGTAGTGCTTCCTGGTGGAATGGAAGGGACAGGTAAAATTGTGCGCACATTACAGCGTGTGTTTTGCTCTGAAATTATTTATTTATGTATTTGGCTCAGTTGAGTCTTAGTTGTGGCACACAGGAGCTTTAATCTTTGTGGCAGTACGTGGGATTTTTAGCTGCGGCATGCGATTCTTCACCTGTGGCATGTGGGATCTAGTTCCCTGACCAGGGATCGAACCTAGGCCCCCTGCATTGGGAGCATGGAGTCTTAGCTACTGGACCACTAGACGAGTTCCCACTTTGCTCCTTAATTTGAGTATTGTCGAATGACTAACTCACCAATAATTCTTTTGGTCTTGGAGTCTATCTTATAAAGTGAAATGTACTTAAATATATATTTACTCATTAACGGTATAAAAGGCAGCTTTAACCTCATTGAAAGAAAAGCATAAGTAATATGCATATAAATATTTGCTTGAGCGTTTATTGTTGTAAAAGCCAAGGTGTACGTTAAAAAAAAAAAAAGGATGCAAACGTATCCTGCTTCCTTGAAGGCAGGATACGTGGGGCTTGGGGGGCAGGACTGGGGAGCAGGTCAGAAAGAGGTAGCCAGAGCCTCTGTGTCCTGCTGAATGTGGGTCTCCTAGGCCGTCACTTTCGGGAGCTCTGGGGTCATTCTTCTTGTGCTGCCGCGGCTGCTTTGGAAACTGCCTTTTAGAGTCCTAACCTAGTCCACAAAGCTTCCTCGGTTCTGGCAAATCACTATCCTCTTACCTGGATTAGATGCTTGGATATTTGCTTTCCTTTAACACTTATTGTAGTTAGCGATATCTTTAGGTATGACCTGAACGGGTTTTTTTTTTTTGGCTGCACCGAGTCTTAGTTGTGGCATGCAGGACCTTTAGCTGTGGCAAGTGGGATCTAGTTCCCTGACCAGGGATCAAGTTGGGGTCCCCTGCATTGGGAGCACAAAGTCTTAGCCACTGTACCAGCAGGGAAGTCCCTGAGCCGTTCTATTTATTTATGGTTGCGCTGGGTCCTAGTTCCCGCGTGCATGAGCTTTCTCTAGTAGAGGCGAGTGGTGGATAGTCTTTGGTGGGGTACTCAGGCTTCTCACCGCAGCAGCCTCTTTTGTTGCAGAAAACAGGCTCTAAAGCGTGAGTTCAGTAGCTGTGGGGCATGGGCTTGGCTGTTCTGTAACATGTGGGATCTTCCTGGACCACAGATCGAACCTGTGTCCCCTGCATTGGCAGGTGGATTCTTAACCACTGGACCACCAAGAAAGTGCCCCCCTGAGCCATTTTTAAAATCCAAAAAAGGAAGGAAAGAGAGCTTTTAATTCAATGGAGATTGTAGACTGATGACTTGGGTTTCAGAGTCAGAATTTCAAAAGTTGATCATTGTTTGAAGCCAAGCCCATAGACTTTTAGCTGAAATGACTCAATCATTGATTCACCAAATGTTCATGAATCACCTGGGATATTTTCAACCAATATTCACTGGGTATCCACTCCATGCCCAGCACAGCTCCAGGCACCACACAGACAATTCTAGATAGAGTAGGAACAAGGTAAGGAAGATCCCCGCTTTCATGAGCAGAAACGGAATAAACAAATAAAATGATATTGTGAGGTCAATGAAACAGGCATGGAGAGTGACAAACATGGAAGAGGACACAGAGGGGCTCTCTAGATTGGGAGGTCAGGAAAGTGCTGCCAACTTGGGGGCACCCGCTTGGCAAAGGGCCTCCTTTGAACTGAGACCTGCATTTTAAGAATGAACAGCCCGTCTAGATCTTTATGTGCCACTGATAGGGTTTGGGTTTATTCTATGTGCAAGGGGAACTGCTGGCAGGGTTGAGGTGTGACCTGATGAGTACTTTTAGATGATCATTGAGACGGCTGAGTGAGCCAGGGTTATTGGAAGGTATCAGTGCAAGTGAGCAGATGATGAAGATGTCCTCACAAGGGAGAGGGCTGGTGGCTGGAACTGTGATGGTGGCGGAGGAGACAGAGGGAAAAGAGACCAACTTTGCTTATACTTTGATGGCAGAGACAAGACTAGTTGATTTGCTGGGTTCTGGGAGAACAAAGGAGACATAATCCAAAGAAGTAATTGTGATACAGTGTGGTGGAGGCAAAGGAAGGGTGACAAGGAGAGACATGACAAAGGAGGGCATGACCCAGTGCCCTCATGCATGTCTGGAAGGCGTTGTAAAGGGTTAGATGCTGGTGAGAGCTGGGGGATGGGCATTCCCAGCAGAGGGCATGGAAATCTGAAAGAGCGTGGGGACAATGGATCTTTATCCCAGCTGGAAGGTAGGCAGTGGAAGATGAGGCCAGAGAAGTGGGCAGAAAGTTCATAAAGCCCTTCGCTGCATGGGCGTGGCTGGGTTAATTCAGATCAGAGCAGGTGTCGTCAGGACATGACATCCTCTAAGCCCTTAACACAGTGTTCCAGACATGCTAACTCATTCTCTAAATGGAAGATAAGCTTCCCTGAAGACTATGTTTTATGTAAAGGGAAAGATTACTGAAAGCTCAGAGGAGCCATATATCTTCTGTTTGCTCCCTTCCCCGTTGATTTAATTACATTACAAGCAGCGTGTCCTCTAGGTGGAAGCCGTCACTGATATGACCCTGCTTCTGTTTTAATGCCCAGCTTCCCTTTTAAGAATGGAAAATGGTATCCTGGTCTCCCTTGGCTGCTTGGCCATACTCGTCACTGTGATCGCCTTTTTGATGTACAAGTAAGTTGCTGGTTCTAACACTTTAAATCACTAGAGTATATTGTCAAAAATAAATGGCATATTTCTGCACAAGTGGGCTGTTTTCCCTTTTCTGCTTTGAAACATTTTGTGTGTGGGAAGAAAATCTTCTACTGAATGATGAATAGCAAACTAGCCTATTAATTTTGCTGTGGTTTTTTTTTAATCCCTAAAAATGCTACCAAATGTCAATAACTTTACCAAATTGTCAGTTTAATGCTTAACATATAATCTCAAGTTATAGTAAGCAGGCACATTTCTTGCATAAAGAAGAGAAAATGTATTCTCATAAGACAACACTATCTTAAAAGCCATAAGTTAAATGGAATGAACGATTCTGCACTTGACTTGTGAAAGATTTGTAGAAAGCAACCTTTTCCAGCTGGAGATCTTTTTTTAATCTGTCCAACACATTGCTTTCAGAAAACACAAGAAATACAAGCCAATAGAAAACAGCCCTGGGATCGTGATCAGAGGCAAAGGCCTGAATGTTTTCCTCAATCACGCAAAGACCCTGTTCTTCCCCGGAAACCAGGAAAAAGATCCACTGCTCAAGAACCAACCAGGAATTCTTTGAATCTTCAGCCTTACTTCTGACCAACAGCTCATCCTCAGCACCATTTATATCAGCTTGCTAGAGTGGATGATGATAACTTTCTAAAAAGATTAATGTAAAATATAGATTGTGTGAAGGAGGTCCAATTTTTAAAAATTTGTATAGGTTAAATGACATTTTAGGGACATGGCTGAGGTTGCAAGTAGTTTAATTCTTTTCCATGTTATATAACTGATAAAGTCAATTAATAGAGCTTCCTTGCATGATGATTTATGTTTCACTTACAATGTCTTAGGTAATCAGTAGGATAGATATGCTGTATTCAGAGTAGCAGGAGAAGGTACTATTCATTAGAGTCTGACCTAAGTTAACTGGAAAGAGAAGCTGGACGTGTTCTAGCTTTCCATATAACCGTATACATAAAACCAGCGAATTCCTATTCTGCAGGTCATGATCCAAGCTCCTTGAATCCTGTGTCAATGAACATGCATGAGCTCCCAACAGAACACTAACAGGTCAGCTTTTAGTAAGCTGTACATGCTTGCTATACTGGGGAAAAAAAAAAGACTAGGCTAATAAATGTGTGAATATTATCATGACTGCCTGCCCGGTCCAAATGTATAAGGATCAGTACTCGTTCATTCATTTTTCCTGTGGACATTTATGTGGCACTTTCTGCGTACCGGGCGTGTTGCCAGGCACATGGCCCCATACTCATGTTGAGAATCTTGTGGACATACCTGAATTTCTGTAGACTCTGGCACTTATAGTTGAAATGATGTGTTATGATTTCCCGAAGAAGGAAGTCTTTGTGGTTTCCCTACCCATTTCTCTTTTCAAATGAGAAACTTGATCAGTAAGGATTTTACTTTCATTTGTAACTGAAACTACCTTGTGTCAGTCATGACATTCTTTTTTCCTTCCTGAAAAATAAAGTATGAGAAAAGACCAGATCTTGGAATTATTTTTCTAATTTTTGTTTGCCTTTCAATTTTCCTGTATACTTTTAATACATAAAAAGTTGTTTAACTTTGTCCCATGGAATGCTGATAATTTCTCAGTATTTTATGTGTTTAAATATATGAATACAATATGTGAAATTTTGATGAATTATGTATATATATAATTACACCAGTCTAAAAGAAGATTTTCTACAAGCAGTTGTTCTGAGTCTTTGAATAGTCAGTATTGTAATAAAAATAAATGTGAGAGGATAGTTCTAGGTCATAGATCAGCAATCATTTTCTGTAAAGGGCCAAGTAGGAACTATTTTAGGCTTCATGGGCCATATGGTGTCTGTTGCAACTGCTCAACTCCAATGCTGTAGCAGAAATGCCATCATATACATAAATGAAAGGGCATGGCTTTGTTCCAGCCTGAGCATATTGACAAAAGCAGGTGGCGGGCCAGATTTGGCTTATGGGCCATAGTTTGTGGACCTATATTCTAGGCTAAAAGAATATAGAGATACAATAACCAAAAGCAGTTTAGTAACCTAGGTTACATCCTAATATTAAAAAAAAAAGAGCCATGAAAGACATTCTTCGGGGCAACTGAGGGAAATAGTACACTCTGGATACCAGATGATATTATAGAATTGTTAATTTTCTGAAGAATAGGTGAAGATTTTCTTAGGGAGTTGGTGTGCTGTGCTTCCTATGCTTAGTTGCTCAGTCGTTTTGGACTCTTTGTGACCTCATGGACTGTAGCCTGCCAGGCTCCTCTGTCCACGGAATTCTCCAGGCAAGAATACTGGAGTGGGTTGCCATGCCTTTCTCCAGGGGATCTTCCCAACTCAGGGATTGAACCCAGGTCTCCCACATTGCAGGAGGATTCTTTATCAGCTGAGCCACCAGGGAACGTCACTTCACAGGGCTCCTGCGGGCCGCTCTGGAAGAATGAATGGACATGAAAAGCACTGTGTGTATGGCTTAACGGTATGGATACTACATGTGGGAAGCAATGTGAAGGGGCTTGCCATTTTTATGATAACTAGGAGGCCAGGACATTCATACCTGAAGCAGAAAAGTAATATCAAGTTGCAGCAGAATCACTTGTAGGTTTATTAAACACAGACTACTGAGTCAAACCCCAAAAATTATGGGTCCAGGCCCCATAAATTCTGTTTCTTAACAGTTCCCATGTGATGGTACAGCTGCTGCCAGACCTAACTTGGAGAAAATAGTGGTCTTGAGATCCACTCTTGCCTTCTCCTATCAACAGAGGGCAGCAGAGAGCAGCAAATGTACAGCCGGTCACCAGGGAAGCCGCTGAAATCCTCAGGAAATCTCCCTCGGTTTCAATCTAACAAATGGCAGGTGAGAGAACAGAAACCATGAATTATTTAGATTTATATTCTCCGTGTGACCTTGGCAACAAGTCATTTAACTTCCACCGAATTGCTATCTGTGAAATGGGGAAGTAACCTAAAAGAGAGTGGGGTGGCTTGATTAATGTCTGCTGAGAATTAGAACTTCCGAACAAAATTGAAATGTATAGGTAATAAATTATTCTGGGAATTTTTTACTCCTCAGACTCTTAATAAATGTCTGCATTTTAAACACTTCCGACTCATTCATAAACATTGGTTGCCCTTGTTGAATTTTCAATTGTTTAACAGTTTTGAAGGCAATACTTTAAATGCATTCATTATACCGGAATGTGTGATAACTCCAAATCTGTGTGACAGGCTAAGATGAGAAGATGGCTATCCAAAGGGTGAAGGGGCCCACCTTCCGCTGGGGCCTTTGGGAGGTAGGAAATCATTTCAGGTGTTTTCAGAGTGGTCCAAAAGCTGCTGGAATAGATAACCTAAAAATTCAGAGACTGCTTTCCAGGAATCACCCCTTACAGACTGATTTTGATCCTTCAACCATCATTTATTGAGCGCCATGTCCCAGGCTCTGGTCTGCAGGAGATGGAGCCATGGAAGGAAGCAAGGGCTCTGCTTTTTCAAATCTGAACTCTTACTGCAATGAGAGCCCTACCTCTGGCCTGGAGCCCCCCATCCCGTCCACCACATTGGCCTCATCTAATCTGCTGCTGCTGCTGCTACTAAGTCACTTCAGTCGTGTCTGACTCTGTGCGACCCCACAAACGGGGAGCCCACCAGGCTCCCCATCCCTGGGATTCTCCAGGCAAGAACACTGGAGTGGGGTGCCATGTCCTTCTCCAATGCAGGAAAGTGAAAAGTGAAAGTGAAGTTGCTCAGTCGTGTCTGACCCTTAGCAACCCCATGGACCACAGCCTACCAGGTTCCTCCATCCATGAGAGTTTCCAGGCAAGAGTACTGGACTGGGGTGCCTTCTCCACATCTAATCTGCAGACTCATCTAATCTGATTCCTTTGCTACTCACAACAAAATTGCCTTTCCTTTTTATCCTCGGAATTCTGGAATAAAATTTGCTCTGGAGATCTTCATAGGCCTTTTGGAATGTAGATGCCTTAATGGTATTTTGTATTTAACTTTAATTCTCTGTATAACTTGAGCTTCAGTTCAGTTCAGTTCAGTCGCTCAGTCGTGTCCGACTCTTTGTGACCCCATGAATCACAGCACGCCAGACCTCCCTGTCCATCACCAACTCCCAGAGTTTACTCAAACTCACGTCCATTGAGTCAGTGATGCCATTCAGCCATCTTATCCTCTGTTGTCCCCTTCTCCTCCTGCCCCCAATCCCTTCCAGCATCAGGGTCTTTTCCAATGAGTCAACTCTTTGCATGAGGTGGCCAAAGTACTAGAGTTTCAGCTTCAGCATCAGCCCTTCCAATGAACACCCAGGACTGATCTCCTTTAGGATGGACTGGTTGGATCTCCTTGCAGTCCAGAGGACTCTTAAGAGTCTTCTCCAACACTACAGTTCAAAAGCATCAATTCTTCGGCGCTCAGCTTTCTTCATAGTCCAACTCTCACATCCATACATGACTACTGGAAAAACCATAGCCTTGATTAGACAGACCTTTGTTGCCAAAGTAATGTCTCTGCTTTTGAATATGCTATCTAGGTTGGTCATACCTTTCCTTCCAAGGAGTAAGCGTCATTTAATTTCATGGCTGCAATCACCATCCACAGTGATTTTGGAGCCCCCCAAAATAACTATTTCCACTGTTTCCCCATCTATTTCCCTTGAAGTGATGGGACCAGATGCCATGATCTTCGTTTTCTGAATGTTGAGCTTTAAGCCACCTTTTTTACTCTCCTCTTTCATTGTCATCAAGAGGCTTTTTAGTTTCTCTTCACTTTCTGCCATAAGGGTGGTGTCATCTGCGTATCTGAGGTTATTGGTATTTCTCCCGGCAATCTTGATTCCAGCTTGTGCTTCTTCCAGCCCAGTGTTTCTCATGATGTACTTTGCATATGAGTTAAATAAGCAGGGTGACAATATACAGCCTTGACGTACTCCTTTTCCTACTTGGAACCAGTCTGTTGTTCCATGTCTAGTTCTAACTGTTGCTTCCTGACCTGCATACAGGTTTCTCTAGAGGCAGGTCAGGTGGTCTGGTATTCCCATCTCTTGAAGAATTTTCCACAGTTTATTGTGATCCACTTGAGCTTACTGAAACCTTAATTTTAAGGTATTTATTAGAATAAATTCCTTTGAAGTGAAAAAAAATGATGAACTGCTGATGAGAAATGGCAGAAGGACTTTGTGGCTGTGGATGAAATCTTAAATTTTAATTTTTGGAACTGAGTAGGGGAAGCCTTCCCTGGTGGCTCAGAGGTTAAAGCGTCTGCCTCCAATGCAGGAGACCTGGGTTCAATCCCAGGGTTGGGAAGATCCCCTGGAGAAGGAAATGGTAAGTCACTCTAGTATTCTTGCCTATAGAATCCCATGGACGGAGAAGCCTGGTAGGCTATAGTCCATGGGGTTGCAAAGAATCAGACATGACTGAGCGACTTCACTCACTCACTCAGGGGAAGGTAGGTAGGACTTAAATAAAGACATCCAAGCTCCAGCCTGACACTGTCACTCACAAGCTGTATGGCCTGAAGTCAGGCACCAAAACCTCTGTGAAACGGAGGAGGAGAGGGAGACTAACCTGGATGAGCTCTCAGGTTCTCACGCTCTACCGCATGAAGTGGTGAGGGTGATGTTAGCCGCTCGCCTCATGGTGACGTCAGGAAGATGTGTTCTAAAGCCAGGGTTGGCCAGCTCTGCCTCTCTGCCTGTTTTTCTATGGCATTGGCTTTTATATCTTTTAATGTTTGAAAAAAAGAATATGATTTTTGTTTCACATAACAGTTGCATGAAGTTCTAATTTCAGAGTCTGTAAATAAAGTTGCATTGGCACACAGCCACAGTCATCCATTTTTGCATTGTCAGCAATGGCCTTTGCACTCCAGCAACAGTGTTGAATAGTTGGAACAGAGATGGTACGGTCTGCACAGAGTAAAATATGTGCTATTAGTCCTTGATCAAAAAAATGTGCTGATCTGTGTTGTAAAGCACTGTCGAAACTCCATTTTGAACTGAATAGAGAAAACAGAATTCTTCAGAGAATCTCAGTCCCATGAAACGTACATTTCTAAATTGAGCACTCTGAGCGCTCTTACCCTCAGTCTCATGTACATTATTCTGTAATGACGGCACACACTGATTTATCGATCATAGTTGAGTGTACATTTCTTCAAACTGCTATGGGAAAATATCAAAAAAGGCCTTTCTGAAGAAAAAAAAATCTGATAATCCTCACAAGAGAAATTACAAATAGAATCACAATATGAATAACCAAGTGATAAAGGATTTTGTAAATCCTCCAAAACACCAACTGTAAAGAAAATGATTGATACATCAAATTATGTCACAATTTTAAAGTACTGTATGAAAAAGATGCCACAAATTTCTTGTTAAAAACATACAGAATTCTCAGACTCCACTGATGAAAGTGCAAGAAAGGAAACAATTCAGCCTTTTGGAAAACAGCTGCGTGGTTCCTTATAAAATTAAATATCTAGTATACCATATCACAAGGCTCTTCTACTCCTGGGTATTTGCCCAAGAGAAATTAAGACATATGTTCACACAATGACTTTTATATAAGTGTTCATAGTAATGTTATTTGTAATAGCTACTGTGATTCATGGGGTTGCAAAGAGTCGGACACGACTGAGCGACTGAACCAACTGACTGATTGACAGACTAGAAACTGCCTAAATTTCTGTCAACTGGTAAATGGATAAATGTACTGTATCCATACAGTGAAATACTACTTGACAATAAGGAATAAACTATTGACAGGTGGAAGACTATGGATGATTCTCAAAAGCTAATACTATGCTAAGTGCAATGGTCAGATACACTGGATGAGCTTGTCTGTATGATATCCCAGGAAAGACACGGCTGTAGTGACTGGGAGCAAATCTGTGCTTGCCTGACACTGGAGGTGGAGGAAGGAGCGTGTGGGTGCACGAGGGAAATTTCGGGGGCAAGGGAGACATTGTATGGCATGATTTCAGTGGTTAGACAACTGTATCCATTTGTCAGATAGCAAATTGTAGGCTTAAAATGGTTAAGTTTATTTTGTAGAACTTTGTTGTTGTTTAATCACTAAGTTGACTCCAGCTCTTTTTTGCTCCCATGGACTGTGGCCGATCAGGTTTCTCTGTCCATGGGATTTCCCAGGCAAGAATACTGGAGAGGGTTGCTATTTCCTTCTCTAGGGGATCTTCTTAACTCAGGGACTGAACTCATGTCTTCTCCATTGCAGGTAGATTCTTTACCACTAAGCCACCTGGGAAACCCTTTTGTAGAAATATACCTCAATAAAGTTAATTGAAAATTGAAAGGTACAGAGTGAAAGAAGATTACTTGCAATACATTCAACTGATACAAGATTAGTACCCAGATTACATAAAGAATTGTTCAGTTCA
>SJYC01030278.1:0-40158 GCA_006408675.1 Madoqua kirkii | reverse complement strand
AGGCAGGAGGAGAAGCGGATGACAGAAGATGAGATGGTTGGATGGCACCAACTCGATGGACATGATTTGAGTAAGCTCTGGGAGTTGGTGATGGACAGGGAAGCCTGGCATGCTGCAGTCCATGGGGTTGCAAAGAGTCAGACACGACTGAGTGACTGAAGTGAGCTGATGATACTCTCTAGGACCATATGTATTGCTGCAAATGCTTTGTTTCACTCTTTTTAATGACTGAGTAATATCCCGTTGTATATACACCACATCTTCTTTATCCATTCCTCTGTCAATGGACATCTAGGCCACTGACATCTGTCTTGGCCACTGTAAATAGCACTGCTATGAACGCTGGGGTACATGTATCAATTATGACTTTCTCTGGATATATGCCCAGGAGTGAGATAGGTGGATGACACGTAGCTCTATTTTTAGCTTTTTAGTGAACCTCCGTACTGTCCTCCACAGTGGCTGTACCAATTCACATTCCCACCAGCAGTGTAGGAGAGCTCCCTTTTCACTACACCCTCTCCAGTGTTTATTTGCCACTTTTTTGGTGATGGGCATTCTGACCGGTGATACCTTGCTGTAGTTTTGATTTGCATTTCTCTAATAATCAGTGATGTTCAGCATCTTTTCATGTGTTTTGGGGGCCATTTGTATGTCTTTTTTGAAGAAAGGTCTATTTAGATCTGCCCAATTTTTGATTCAGTTATTTGGTTTTTTGATACTGAGTTGCATGATTCATTTATTTTGGAGTGCCCTCAAACTTAAAGATATTTCTGATTGGATTCATAGTGACTGTTGGTGACTAATACCCCAAATTTACTTCCCCTCACCTACAAAGTGAGGGGACTTGACCTCTGTCACCCCAGGAGCCCCTGACAAGAGGTGGCCTTAGAAGCTCCACAGCAACAGACTCCTCACAGGGTCATGGCAGAAGGCTCTGCTTGGAGAACCAAAGTCTGCTTCAGTACAGATGCTGGGTTTCCAAGCTGCCCGCGGTTGCCTTTCCTCACTTTCTACCATATACTGCTATTTAGCTATTCCCCAGTTGGGCCTGAGCCCCAGGAATACAGACCATGTCCCGAGGGTGCAGCTGACTCTACGGCCAGTGACGTTTTGATTCTAGTCCTAGCCTGAGTCTCCCCTAAGCAACACCATGAGGTTATGAAGAGAGCAATGGAAATGTGCTTGGTCATACCATTTATCCCCTGAGGAGGCCCTCAAAAATATCCTTAAATGATGAATGGTCTTATGAGGCCCTTTAAACAATATGCACTTTTGAGACTTTTTTAAAAAAACAAGTTCTCGCCTTTCCACTCTAATATACTTCCATCAGGCTGTTACCACTTCAGACCCAGGTTACGAATGATACTCTCCAAATGGCTTTCCCAGTTCTTTCTCCATGTGTCTCTGTCTCTCTCTCCATACTCATACTGCCTGGTGCTTCCAAGACCTTCTTTTAAAAGATAATTTTGGAATTGTTGAGCTGGTATTAAGGAGTCTTCAGTTGCCACCCCATCCCTTATAGGGACAACCAGACACTAGTGTGACCTCCAAGATTGTCTATGGTGGCAAGTTGGGAGGCATATCATCTTAAGAAATAAAATGACTTTCTTCAGATGAGGATTCAGTCTAACCCTTGAATCACTGCCTTGCCCTGGGATGAGCACCGAGCAGAACTGAGGTGATATCACAACTCGTACCTCAGGCCTGCATTTGGGGTATTGACCCACATACGATGGGCCTCACTGGGTCAAGATTGAAAAGGGGTACAGTCATGCTGCAGTCTGGCCCCCACCTTCCTTTCTGCCTTCATGCTCTACTCCTTGCTGCCAGAACCCTCCCTGCTCGCCATTTGGTTTATTCACTCAACCCAGAATCAAGCCCATCCAGCCTTGGGCTCCTACTGTCTTCTCCTTTCCCACCCCGCATCAAGTGCTTTCTCCTGTTTCAACAAAATGCTCCTTGAGGACACATGGGCTGGACTCTCTGCTGAACTTCTTCAGCACAATTTGAATGGTTTGTTTGAAGGTCAAGTGGGTGTCAGTCTATGGCTGCATGACAAACATCCCTAACTTAGTGGTGTGAAGTCTCTATTGTGTTGACGGATCCGATGGCACAGGGACTTGGGCAGAGCACTACAGGTTGGCTTTTTTCTCTCTCGTGATGTCTGGAGCCTTGGTGGGAAGACTAGGGGCTGGAATCATCTGGAGCCTTCCCCACTGACATAACTGGGATGACTGGAAGGCCGAGTTCAGCTGGGACCAGAGCATGTTAGTGTGGCCTCTCCACGCACCCCAGACTTCTCACCATGCAGAATTTGTGTCCTGTGAGGGAATGTCCCAAGAGCAGCCGTTCAAGAGAGCCAGGCAGACGTGGCATAGCTTTTCTAACTGAGCTTCAGATGTCACATAGTGTCACTTCAGCCATGTTTTATCGGTTGAAACACTCACAGGCCCATCCAGATTTAAGGGGAGGGGATACAGATCCCACCTCTCAATGGGAAAGCTAGCGGAGAATCTGGTGTCACGTTTTAAGATATGCATAGCGTAGCATTATGCTGTGGCAGCGTATGAGCCTTCTGTGCTTGTGTGTTCAGTCGTGTCCCACCCTTTGCAACCCTGTGGACTGTAGCCTCCCAGGCTCCTCTGTCCGACGGCTTTCCCAGCAAGAACACTGGAGTGCGTTGCCATTTCCTTCTCTAGAGGATCTGCCCGACCCAGGGATCAAACCTGTGTCTTCTGCATTGGCAGGCAGATTCGTTACCACTGAGCCGCCTAGGCAGCCCCTGTTGCAGTATAAACTGTTAGTTAAATCCTCGCTTGTTATTTTCCTGCCTTGCATATTTGCGTCCTTTTTTTTTTCCTACTACATGCTAATTCCAGTGATGCCAAAAACTGGGTCTTAGACTTGGAGTCCTTCTTGGAGTGCCTCGTCCGTCCCTTTCTAACACAGAAAACCTTTTGAAAAAAATCTAACTGAAATCAATAATCATTAAGTGGCTATTCTGAGGCAACTTGCTGGTTTCCTACTGTTTAAAATACCACAGACTCCAGGTCATTAGCTAAGGTATTTGTTTCAGCACAGAATAAGAGGCTGAAGGTCAGCCACTGGGTTAACAGCATGGCTGGGGAATTATGGCTACACAGAGACTAATTAGTCTAGTTAAAACGCCTACCACCTGCACCCGTGGGGGCTTCTACACGAGCTGTCCTGTCATCATGCAGACAGGGGACCTCACAGAAACATGTCTCAAGAACCCCACATTTCAACTCTGTCACAGCCCAAGAAACAACTTTTTGTTTTGTATAGGTTTTTTTAAAAATTAATTTTTATTGGAGCATAGTTGCTTTACAATGTTGTGTTAGTTTTTGCTGTACAGCAAAGCAAATCAGCTATACATATTCATAACCCCCACTTCCCGCTTTTTAAAAATTTCCCCCACTTAGGTCACCACAGAGCACTGAGTTCCCTCTGCAATAGAGAAGATTCTCATTAGTTGTCTACTTTTATACATAGTAGTGTGTATATGTCAATCCCAATCTCCCAGTTCATCCCATCCCTCCACCCATGAGGTGTTTTTTTTTTCTAATTTAACTTTTATTTCATGTTGGAGAATCCCATGGACAGAGGAGCCTGACAGGCTACAGTCCACAGGGCTGCACAGAGTGGGACACGACTGAAGTGGCTTAGCACACTCGCATAGTCAGCTTACAATGTTGTGTTAGTTTCAGGTGTGCAGCAAAGGGATTCAGTTATACACATACATCTACCTACTCTTTTTCAAATTCTTTTCCCACATAGGTCATTACAGAATCTTGAGTGTAGTTCCCTGTGCTATATAGTAGGTACTTGTTGATTATCTATTTTGTATATAGTAGGGTATATATATAAGGAGAAGGCAATGGCATCCCACTCCAGTACTCTTGCCTGGAAAATCCCATGGACAGAGGAGCCTAGAAGGCTGCAGTCTATGGGGTCGCTGAGGGCTGGACACGACTGAGCAACTTCCCTTTCACTTTTCACTTTCATGCGTTGGAGAAGGAAATGGCAACCAACTCCAGTGTTCTTGCCTGGAGAATCCCAGGAATGGGGGAGCCTGGTGGGCTGCCGTCTATGGGGTCGCACAGAGTTGGACACGACTGAAGCGACTTAGCAGCAGCAGCAGCAGCAGGGTATATAAGTTAATTTCAACCTCCTAATTTATCCCTCCCCCAACCTTTCCCCTTTGGTAACCAAAAGTTTGTTTTTGAAGTCTGTGAGTCTGTTTCTGTTTTGTAAATACATTTATTTGTATCACTTGTTTTAGATTCCACATATAAATGCTACCATCTGATGTTTGTCTCTCTCTGTTTGACTTAACTCACTTAGCATGATAACCTCTAGGTCCCTCCATGTTGCTGCAGAAGGCATTATTTCATTCTTTTAATGACTAACATTCCATTGTACGTATGGCCCACATCTTTATATGTTTCTCTGTCAGTGGGTATTTAGGTTGCTCCCTGTCTTGGCTGTTGTAAATAGTGCTGCTAGGAACATGGAGGGGCGTGTATCTTTTCTTTTATAAAAAAATTTCTGTTTCATACTGGACTCTAGTTGGTTTACGATGTTGTATTAGTTTCGGATGTACAGATCTTGCTTTGAATTCTGTCGGAGTGTTCTGCCTGTGCTTTCCCCAAAGGAATCACTTTTGATGTGGGCATCTGGCAGAGGGGAGCAGACCCAGTGTGAAACAAAAGCAACGCAGAGTTCAAGCCGTTTTGTCCTCGAGCAAGGGAAAGGCCTTTGTGTGGCTTCTCAGCGTGAGAAGCGTGGGCTTTGCAGGCAGGTGCAAGCACACGTTGCCGTGTGTTTCTCGCGGTCGTTGCCTGTGCGGCGAGAGCCTGGACATGTCAGAGAGAAAGAAAAGTGGAGGCGGGGGTTCTCAGTCACAGAGAATACAGACTTAGAATGCTTCGCAACTGGAATCCTTTCAGTGTGGGATTGCTTAAATTTATTGTCTTACAGTCAGTCCAGGCCACTGTGACTTGCCCAACATGAGCTTGCTCATCACAGCTGTTGATACTCTTAACATTTTATCATGTGTTCCCCTGGGAGAGGTGTTTGGGTCTTGCTTTGATCATAATCACATTATTTCAGAACCCTAAAGAGAGCAATGGGAATGAAAAGAAGGAAGCAAAGATTCCCACCGTGGCTTCAGTCAGGAAGCCTCCCCTACCAGCAGAAGCCTCCTTCTTAGGAAATCATAGATATCTTATTTTGTAGAAACCAAAGGGCAGGGTAAATCCTCTCACTAAAACAACAACAACAACAGCTGCTGCATCTTGGTATGGTGTAGGTTATGTAAGTCTTTTTGATTATTTAAGAAGCATCCTGTTTGCATGGTACCTCCTTAAGTTTAAAGAAAAAAGTTAAAAATTGTATCCTGACTGTTGTACATTGGGTTTTAGTTTTGGACTTTGAATGATCCTCTAAGTGTAGAAAGTGGTCTAATTTCCTCAGTGTCAAGTTCATCTGCTGCATCCCTGCTTTATTATGTATATAAACTTGATATACTTAAGAAAAAATCTTCAGACATCACAGATGCTTAATTTTCAAAGGAAAAAGGGTTGTTTCCTAAGTGTTTGCAAAGTACTGGAAAGAAGAAGAATGAATGAAACCTAGAGCCATAAAAACATTTGTACTCCTTAAATTCTTCCTTTTCACAAGCAATTAAGGTAACTTTATCCTTGGTAATGGGAATTAACAGTTAGCAACTTGAAAGTTGTTCTTTCTGGAGAAAAAACACACACATACACACAACTTGTAGAGTTAGAACAATAATAACCCAGTACCCCTGTGACTCTTCAGATAATTCCAAGACCTCTGACTGGCCCTGTAACAAAGGACTTTCATAGGAGTCAGGACTATCTGAGGGTGCAGGGCCAGGGGTCTGCTTCAGAAGGCTTCGGAACAATGGGGCTGGAAGTGAGGCAGGCCAGATTAAGTGGGCTTACCTACTAGTGCCCATGTCGTGAGTGATCTTCAGTGTCAGATGAAAATGACCCTTTGGGGGACTAAAAAAGATAAATCCCAATTGTTGATTCAGTTCCCAGTATAAGATAAACCCAATGCTCAAAGATATTCCTCCCATTACAACTCAACTGAAAATATTGAATAAGATATAAATAAGATATAAAAACATGATCAAGCCGGCAGGAAAGTAAGGAGAGGCTTTCATGACCAGAATCTATCTCAAAAAAACACAGATCTAGAGAAAACAAGAGACATCAAGCAATGAAACCAGAGTTCTTTCTGGGGGTTTGGTGTGTGTGTACACACATCCCTAGGATGACAGAGCTTGCGTTTAAAGACTTGCTCTTTGGGTTAAAGATAAACACGTGAAGAGCAGGCAGGAGGGAAGGACAACCCCCTTCCACCCCCTTCTTGCATAAAGTCAGAATTCTGGAATGATATCCTCGCTGGGTGTAACAGACAAATATGCACCTCATTGAGGTAGAGAGTGGAAATGTTTGACCTAGCTAGCTCAGGACTCTGGTGGTGGGGGTGGAAGTGAGGAATGAAATGAACAGTCCCCTCTGAGAGTTCCGAACCACAAGCCTGTACTCATGTGGTTTTTGAATTGGTATTGGTACAGAAAAAATTCATAGTTAAACATTTCATTTAAAGTGGCCCTCGGTGAGTAATAAATGGTTCCATATACCTGGCAGAAGCAATACAAACTTTCTCTTCAGGAACTCTAAGTTTTAGAGAATTTCAACAGATAAAATCTCAAGATATAGAGGATCATAATTAAAAAACAGAACAATAACTCACTAGACATATGTGCAAATAATCCTTCATGAATATGTCTGCAGACATGATAAAAAGAGTCAGGCTGGCAACCACTGAATATACTGGAATGGAAAACATAAGTTTCGTATGCTTCATGCATTTAATGACATAGATGAGGAAACTGAAAGTATGTTGAAGGAATGAGAGACAATCAACATTGGCTTAAATGGACTTCTTTCTATTAATAAAAGCTTCTAGAATTGAGAACCATAATACTTACAGTTAGAAACAGTGAGCAGAGTTTCTGTTACTGTGGTTTGTTTTTAAAATAGAAAGTTTCAGATACATACAAAAGGACAGAGAAACCACTCTCAAGACATAATGTAGCCTCAACAATTACTCAGCCTTAGGTGTTTGTTGGTTTGTTTGCTTTCAAGACAGAAAGTTTTCCCTGGCCTCAGCCGCCCAGTCTGATGCTACTAATGCTCCCATAGCAGCCTGGATTTTATACCCTTTATAGCGCTTATCAGGTGGGATGGGAATCGCCTGACTTCTGCTCTTATTGTTCTTTATTTATCTCCCAAACCAGAAAGGAAACCCCTTCAGGCCAAGGATCCTGTCTGCAGCACCTGGAATAGTGCCCGGAGCATAGTAGGTACTGAAAAGTATGTCTGTGAAAATAAGTGAGTCTGATGGAGCCGTGCAAATGCTATGAATGTTATTGGTCCCTGAAAGGCTGTGCGGTTGGTGTTGTCACCTTGGTCTTGACAACAGCAGCTGCATGAGCGACAAATAACACAACCAAGGGAGCCGCAGGGAAAAGCAGGAGCCCCAGAAGCCACTTACACAATGACTCAGGAAGCCCCTCTGCATTCTAAGAAGCCTGAATGGAGCAGCCTGGGGCACTCCTAAACTCACCAGTTACATTTCTCCAAATATTTTTTCTTGTGGCATAAATTTGGGAAGCCACCAAGGAGATAAGAGGATTGATCTGTTGCAACAGTGGAAAAGAATGTGTATTATCACTGCTGCCCTTTAGATGTGGTCCAAAGGTGGTGGTTGTTGCTGTTCAGTCACTAAGTCATGTCCGACTCTTTGTTACCCCCTGGACTGCAGCACACCAGGCTTCCCTGCCCTTCACTGTCTCCCAGAGACTGCTCAAATTCATGTCCATTGAGTCTGTGATGCCATCTCATTCTCTGCTATCCTCTTCTCCTCTGTCCCTCAATCTTTCCCAGCTTCAGGATCTTTTCCAATGAGTGGGCTCTTCGCATCAGGTGGCAAAGTATTGGAACTTCAGCATCAGTCCTTCCAATGAATATTCAGGGTTGATTTCCTTTAGGATTGACTGGTTTGATCTCCTTGCTGTCCAACAGACTCTCAAGAGTCTTCTCCAGCAGCACTGTTAGGAAGCATCAATTCTTTGGTGCTCAGCCTTCTTTATGGTCTAATTTTCACACCTGTACATAACTACTGGAAAAACCATAGCTTTGACTATATGGACCTTTGTTGGTTTCGCTGTTTTAAAGGTAGGGGTTTCAGGCTCAGAAAGGTGTCCCCTCAGCTCCTCTGACGGGTGCCATTCTGGGCACCCTTCTGCCAAGGTGACTTGGGGTGAGACTGCAAGCCCTCAAAGGCAGGGATCCAGTCAGAGGAGGGGGCCATTGCTGATGAGCCTGAGCTTGCTTGCTCTGAGCCAGTCCCTGGGAGGTCAGTTGTCAGTGGTCACACATATCTGCTCTTCTGAATTATTCAAGTCTTGGAATACTAATTACAAAAGGGAGGCAACTCATAAAACTGGGATCAAAAAAAAAAAGGAAAAGCTGAGCCAAATCTGTACTGGATTGTCAAGGCATCTGATCAGAAAAGAAATCAGAGGCTCATCAGAAATCAGGTTTGGGCTGAAAGAAAACAACTCATGGTCTTGTGAGAGGGCAGGGGTGGAGGGTTCTGATTTATTGGGGGGGTCAGGAGGGCCACAGAGCCTCTGAGTGATCATATAGTGCCACAGGTGGAGTTTCACGGGGCTGGGGTTGTCATTGGTCAATCACTCAAAAGGGTTGTGTAAACGAAGGAGAAACATGTCCTGTTATTAATGCTGTTTCAGGTTCCCTTAAGAGCGTCACCATCTAATGACCAGCAGGGCTGGCAGCACACACAGGGGCCTTGCTCCTTAGACTGTGCAGTTGGGGTAAATGTAGAGCGTTGTCTCTGAAACACCTCTATCTGAAGTGTTGCTTCAGCTGCAGCAGGGATAGCAAAACCACTTCTCAGTGTGAACCGACCCGTGTGCATCGAGGTTTTAGGCACGAGCAGGATGTTCCATTCTCATGAAAATGACTCCAAAATAGCAGTTTCTCATTATCTGTGATTTATCATTTTCTGTGATGTTAGACTCAGCTTGTTGGCAACAAGTCCTTAAAGTTAATTAATGAAAGCAATTTTTACAGCTCTTCTTTCCTACCTGGTAAAAACTCAGGGGAAAGACTGTTACCCATCAGAGAGGTTCTCAGAGATGCAAAATGTCCCTGTTTGAGAACAGAGACATCTGCCATTGGGTGTGGACTTTAAGTCCTTGGTTGCTTTTTAAAGACAGAATCAGAAGGGGAGGACGGTTTGATGATCTCTCTCTTTGGGGTGCTGAGAATGGAGGGCTGAAGCGGCTTCCTGAGGGCATCAGGAATTATAAATTAACCAGTGTTCATGACTACATGGACTTTGAAGTTTGTGGATCTTAATACACCTTTGGTGTGTTAACTGAGGAGCCTCCTGTTCTTTCTGTTAGCAGCAAAGTCAAGAGGTTCCTGAACGTGTTTCATGGAGCATTGTCGGAAGGTAGGAAGGTGGGAAGCTGCAGCTAGCTTCAGGGATTGGGGAGGGATCAGAGGTGCTGGTTTGGGAGAGAAACCAGAGGTATCTCAGGACCCTGCATCAGAGAGAACAGAGAGGAAGAAAAAGAGCAGGCTGAACTAGAGAAAGGCTGAGCAGGTTTTCCTGATGGACCCACATTTGATTCCGGGACACGTAATGCTGCAACTAATACGTCATTGTTTAATAAATGAATGGATGAATTCATACAATTTGGGGGCTAGGAAGTTTATCGAGTCCAGTCTTTGCTTACTCCATGCATGAATTTACTATGCATCTGTGTTTCCTAATGGCTGGATCTTTGGTTGCAAAGGATATATCACAATTCAATATAATTTTATTTAAAAGAGTTGCTTTGTTCACAGCAGCTTTTTGTCACGCATGTGTTCAATGACTAATACTTACATAGCCACAATTTTTAGTTATTCATTATAGTGAAATAGGTGGGGACCACTTCTCTGCAGCTCAGCTACCCTTCCCAACCACACAGGGCAGCTCATTCCACAACTGGGCAGTAACTGGGCAGTTGCAGCTGTTAGTCAATATTCCTGCCTCATTTTAAGTTTCATTCATTTCCTCAGATTTCCATTCTCACTGTACTATTTCTGCTTTCGGGAGACCTTGCAGAGGGAAGGACTAGGATTAAAATTACCTCTTTAATAAATTAATTCTAGAAGTGCTACATTTGTGTATTTCTATTTAAAAGTCACTTTGTTCTCCTTTTTGTAGTCTCCTGATTGGAAGAGGGAAAACCATTTAAGCAGAAGTTGGGTGACAGGGACTCATTGTTTCATAAAACTAGAGGTTGGCACTTCTGTCGTTTTTCACCCCACCTGCCCGCAGAGTGTGGGGTCTGTGTTGCCTGCTGCTCAGATGTTTTCAGTTCATTTGCCAGTCATGCCCTCCGTGCTGCAAGGACACGAGGGCAACCTGGGGTGGGTATTGAGCTTTGCGATGGGATGAGTTGCTGGCTCTTCAGGAAGCATGGAACCTGCGGTTTAAGGGCATCACAGAGTCCCGCCTGCCAGCGGCCTCTCAAGGAGGAGGCTCCTCTGTGCGAAGAAACTCCTCCACCGGTTTTCCAGTGAGCCTGTTTGTTGGGCCAGAGTGCAGGCTCACATTCCTACCTCTTGGCTTAGGCAAGTCTTTTCCCTCAGATTTCAGAACTGTTGCTCACTCCTGAGCCAGGCCTCTGAGCACCTACATTGTTCCCTCGGTTTCTTGGGTGCTGGCAGGCAACACAGCTATCTTTTCTCCCACAGCCGACAGGAATTGACAGGAACTTGAAGGGTACCAGCCCTCTATGTACTCATCCTCACAGTAAGAGTATACTTTCTCCTTAATGCGCAGCTGGCTTACAGTGGGTCACCCACCCGTACAGTGGGTCATACAGTAGACTGGTGACTCACTGTTTTCTCAGGGACGCTCACCAAGGTTTCCAGTGCCAGGCGCAAGGCGAGGGCAGGGAGGGGAAAGGTGAACAGACCCTGTCCCTCAGGAGCTTCCAGACAGAAGGAGAGAGGATGAGTAGAGTAACGTCCTCCATATCATATGGGGCTTCCCCGGTGGCGCAGTGGTAAAGAATCTGCCTACAAATGCAGGAGATACAAGAGACATGGGTTCAGTCCCTGGGTTGGGAAGATCACCTGGATTAGGAAATGGCAACCCACTCCAATATTCTTGTCTGGGAAATCCCACGGACAGAGGAGCCTGGCGTGCCACGATCCATGGGGTCACAAAAGAGTAGGACACAGCTGAGAAACTGAGCGTGCGCACGCATACATACACACAGACACTCGCACACACTCACACATCCATATCATATATTTGTATTTGAAAGTCCAAAATGTTGTGGGGTCACGTCAGCAGTTTTACTGGTGCTAGAAAAAGCACTGAGAGGAAGTGATAAAATAAAAGGCTCAAGGAGATTAATGGACTCCAGTCTTCACTGCTAGTAAACAGAAGAGCTGGAAATCTAAGTCTTTTCAAATGGGTTATCATCTAATCAAACATGGTAAATGTTAAAGACATTTATGAACAAAGGGAAGAGGGTTTTGGAAGGACCTTCTGAGAGAGTCAGGGTAGATATCTTAATGTTTAAAGTAGGTTTTACAGAATGGGTCTGAGTTTGTCATGTGCAAAGGTGGAAGAAGGGCATTCTAGAAACACGGCATGGAATAGTATGTGCAAAGCTCAGCATGGAAAGGTTATGGTGTGTTTGGAAAACAGCAAAGAGCAGATGAGGCTAAAATAATTTTAATTGGCAGGATGGAGGATGGAAAGAATAGAGACGAATTAGAGACAGGAGACCCAGGTAGGAGTCTGTCTCAGTAATGAGCCAAAAGTATTGAGGTCTCAGACAAAGGAAAGAACAATGAGAATGAAGACTAGAAGTTGGGTTCAAAAAGTATTTTGGAAGTAGCATAAACAGGATTTGACAAAGGAATAGTTGTTGCAGAAAGATCCTGCAGTGAATGCAGTCTAGAGTTTAGGAGAATTGGGTGTGTGTGTGTGTGATGATCTCATTAAATGAGATGGCAAATGCAGGCGGTAAAACATTTTTGGGATGTGAAAAACCAGTGGAACACGGAACTGATGGCAAATTCTGGGAGAAGCACCAAATTCATGTCTGTGGGGAAATGGAAGTGAAGATGAGACTTAACTTTATCTGTAACACTTTATTCTTATTATTTAAAAAAAATAACTTGAAGCAGTGTGAATACTTGTGGTGGTACACACAGGTGCTTATTTAGTTTCTGTGGTTTTTAATTTTTAAAAATGAATGTCTGGAGTTCTTTAAAAGAAAGTAAGTAATGTATCGACCATTAGGAGTAGCTACTAGGTACTTGGCACTGTTCTAGGCACTTGAGCTATAATATTTGCTCTCTTCATCTACTGGCCTCTTCCTTTCAGAAGTTAGCATGCTGGAGTTCAGAATCAGCTTCTGGTTCCAGCTTGGCCACAGGCAAAGCAGTTTTCCTTCCTGGATTTCTTTCAGCTCTCACATCCTACAGTTCAATCCTGAACTGCAACTTGGCATTCCTTATTCTCACTGAGGTGAGCCCCAGGGTGCAGTCCGTTGGCATAAAATAAGTCCACTGGGGAGTGTAACTAAGGGATGACCTAAACGTGTTCCAAATGGTCCTTTCTATCTCTGCCTCCTACCCAATCCCATCCCAGGACAGCAGATTTTCCTCACAGGGCTTCCAATTTGTGAGGGAATCTTGATAATTTCTTTGGTAATGGGCTATGTTCTAATTCCAATGTCATTAACAAAAGCAACTTTTGTACATTCAGCTTTAGACGCCATGGAGAGAACAGTTACTAAACAAAAATTTCTGCCTTCATACTATTTACATTTTGGCGAACGGAGACATCAAGAAAAAATAATACAAAGAGTGTGTCACTGCAGTGCAGGGCAATGCAAGGTGAGTCGTAAAATGCTAGTGCCCTGACTCCTACAAAACCTGACTCCTAAATTCTTCTTTTGAAACTACCAGAATCCAGATATTTTATTTTTAAAATTTATTTATTTATTTATAAAATATTTACTCACTGCTATGAGGGCTTCTCCAGTTATGGCCAGAGGGGCTTCTCTCTGGTTGTGGTGCACGGACTTCTCCTTGCAGTGGCTTCTCTTGTTGCATAGCGGGGACTCCAGGGCACGCGCACTTCAGCAGTCAGTAGTTGCGACTCCCAGGCTCTAGTACACAGGCTCAATAGTCGTGGCCCACAAGCCCAGCTACTCTGAGGCATGTGGGATCAGGGATCACACCCTTGTCTCTGGCATTGGTGGGCAAACTCTTTACCACTGAGCCACCAGGGAATTCCCTAGAATCTAGATATTTTATTGAAACGGAAAAATTATTTCTAAGGAAAAATTCATAGAAGTAGAGTTGTTTGAAGAAAGAATAGATGTATTTTGAGATTTCTGAGAAAGGAGCAGTGACATTTTACACCCCTTCACAATGTATCAGAATGCCAATCCCCTCTACCTATTGCCACATGTTATTGATTGGTGCCAATTTTATTGACTGGAAAAGGGATCTCTTTGCTGATTTTATTTGCATTTCTTTGATTTCTAGTGATGTTGAAACAGTATACCCAGTAGTGAGACAGAGCTTGGAGTGAGGAGAAAGAGAAAGGCTTCTTTTTTTAAGGTTTACATTCTGATTTCTGTTATTAAAATGTGTAAAAATAGTTTCTGATAAAACTCTCCCCTTGGGGGTTGTCTGTTCCACAATCCCTTTCCTATTTAATTATCTCTCTATTTTGACAAATTTCAGATTTCTAGATGGATCTGGAGGCAAAAGGCATGGAGTGAAGCCTAAGAGATTGGGAACCTTAGGCTTACATTGGATTAACTATTGCATTTCCTTTTCCTTTGCTCCTCTTCTCCCAAAGATTACGAATTAGATACATATATATTGGGATAATTCTAGTCCACTTTTCTAGAAAAGTCAAAAACTCCTACTAAATTTTAAAATACTTTTGTATTGTTGCCTTAGCAGTAATAAAACACAAAGAAACTACCATTGGGCAAAGAAGGCTCATGGCAAACTGTTTCTCTTCATGTGTTTCAGCAGCTTGTATATAGTAAACATTTTTTAAATGTAGAAAGAATGAATTAAGAACAAAGCAAATGGATGTTTACTTGAAACATGTGAATGCTAGGGGGCGGGGGGGATTCATAACCAAGTAGGGAAAACTTGCCTGGTTTAAATTTATTTTATGTCTTTTTTTTTTACTTGAAATGTTAGAAGTTTGATTCATTAGAGACTCAATTAGTAAAATATTAATTTAGAAAAGATAATGATTTTCATATTGCCCATTATTATGTATGTTTAAGTGCCAATGTCGTTTTGTCAAAAGCAAATCCAGGTGTTTGGTGGAAGACTGCTATGGAACATACAGTTACTATGGCTTAGTTAGTAATTAGAATAACTACCTATGGTGAGAAAAATCACTCAAAATATTATCAAAGAAAAACTTACTCTGATGGATATGCATTACTTCAGATATTTACCAATGTGTTATAGCTAAACGTAAAATTAGTCCTCAAGCTTGCAATCTTATATGTTTAGAAACAGAATCATTACAGCAAAAATGTAGTGTAAATTACAAAATCACGTCAAAAAATAATTAATAATTTCATAATACCTAAATTCTTCCGGGTCACTGTTGGGTTACCATCCTCCTCTCCTGCTTGGTTTTCATACTCCGCCCACGGCCCATCTTCTGGCCACGCCTACGCTCCTGACGTCAATTTTCCGTGCCCAGCCGCATTGACCTAGCCAATCGAAAGCCGCAGAGACCTGCACGAGCCCCATTAAGCCCCGCCCCGTGATCGACGCAAGGGTATTACGATGGTGCCCGGCAGCTTTGTGGCGCTGCGGTTCGCGGCGCAGCTGTGCTGCAGGGCCGTTTTCTCCCGCGCGTGGCCCGCGGCTACTGCCGCGCCCCGTCTTCGGCTGCTGGCCGTGGGAAGGCCGACGGCGAGGGCAACACTCGGCAGGGCCTGCCTGGCCCCGGACCGAGCGCGCGGCCTGCACGGCGGGCCAGGCGTGGAGGAGCAGGCGGAGGGGACAGCCGACGAGGGATTCCCGGAGTCTGGCACCGCAGGTACGGGCATGGGGTGGGGAGGCGGGTCCTTCGTGGATGCTGAGTTCTCTCTGCATTTTTCTTGGGGTCACAAAACTTCTACAAAGCAGAACCGGAAGGGCCTGCAAAGGTTGTTGGCACCATCTTTGCATTTCAGTGAGACCGAGAGATGAACTGAATCAGTCTCCGAAACCTCAGGCGTCCGTCCGAATAGCCACGCCGGACTCTTGGCATCACACCCTCAGCGTCCTCATCTCCCTTCACTCTCTTCCTAGGGTCCCTAGAAATGGACTTGTTAACAGTGTTGGGGCGTGAGAATTCTGAGGGGCTGGGGGCTAAAGGGCGAAGTAAGAAGCGCTAATAGGAGATATGGCCAATTTAAGGGTCTCTGATTTGTGTAAGTTTTTAGACGCTTGAGAGATGGCAAACAGATCACACCTGTGAAAGACGAGAGGGAAAGGTTAACATCTAGCGCTTTGGGAGTCAACTTTAAAGCTTAAGAGAACTGTAAGTCCAGAGGCTATAATACATCACGGTGACAATCCAAGTATCTAAATCTCCAGAGGAGGGAAAAAGATTTTCACAGATAACAGTTGTTACATAACCCACATGACATCGTAAGAAAAACTTTGAGAGTTCAGAATGAGAACTGCTGTTAAATTTCTAGCCCTCAAATTGGTAGGTCTGGGGCCACACATACTTGGCTAGGTCTGAGTTTCTCAGATGAAGGTTGTGGGCCAGATACTACCTAAGAGCTTCCAGTTCCCAGTGCTAGTTCTGTGACCCTTTCTGGCTGGAATTCGGTTTAATATGCCCCAGGGTATTACCACCTCCCCACATTGTGCTTCTGTTTTCCTCTCTCTGTGTAGCAGTTCTCTGCTTGAGCAGTGTTTCTTGTTTCCTCAAGTACTGCACAGAGGCGGTTATTGCTGGTGCATGGTACTAGCATTTGCTAATAGAAAAGGATGTGGTGGCTCTCTGTGACCTGAGCACCTTCCCAGAAAAGTTGAGCAGCGCTACATGAAGCCAGAGCCCAGGTTCAACTTCCAGGAGGCCTGGGCCCTGTTGTTTTACAAAGCATTTCAGATCTGAACACCCTCCCAGAGGAGCAGTTTTGCTATCAGCTGCCTGCATTTCTGAGTGCACATCATGTCTGTCTTCCCTTGGCCACCTGACACAAGCAAATCTTTGTGCATTTCAGATCACACTGGTCCCAAGTTTGACATCGATATGCTGGTTTCACTTCTGAGGCAAGAAAATGCAAGAGACATTTGTGTCATCAAAGTTCCTCCAGAAATGAAATATACAGATTACTTTGTGATTGGCAGTGGCACTTCCACTCGACACTTGCATGCCATGGCCTACTACCTTGTGAAAATGGTAGGATGCTTTCTTTTTCTTTGAAATCTTTAACTTAATGGGATAGTGTCAATGCATCAGACTGAAGAGCAGCACTTGAAAACTAAACCCGTCACAGAGATTATATGAGAAACCCAGAATTGGCACAAGTGTTTTATATTCTTTGATGGTGAAAGTTATAAGGACCAATATCTAGCCTTAGTGGGTCAGGCTATTTTCATATTCTTGTTTCTGTGACAAGGAAAGAAAGTACTAACCTGAGGCAGACTAGAATACAGTATTACTGAGGGATTTCTAGAGCAAAACTGTCCAGCTACCCACTAGCCCTATGTGACTGTAATGATAAATTAAAACTAAAAATTCAGGTCTTCAGCTGTACTAGCCACATTTTAGGTGCTTGGTGGCCATATGTGGCTTATTTGTATTGAACAGTGCAAATATAAAACATTTCCGCAGTTGCAGAAAGTTCTGTTGGATAGTGCTGGCCTAGAGTTTAATTCAGATGAAAAGATTTAATCCTCGTCTTCCGAAATCACAAGTCTAGTTGAGGAAAGAAAAGGTAGTTCATTTTCCAGCAGACTGAATAGGAATCAGAATGAGGAAGAAAATATACTTGGAAGCTGATTCTGATACCGCTGTAGAGGGAAACATACTTATTTCACCCTGTTGAAAATTAGGCATGGAGGGGACATTTAAGACCAAAAGAGTAGCTGGGATTGCCTTAGAGAAGAGTGGTCAAATAAGGAGACTGAGAACAAAACCCTGGTGCAACAGGGCAGAACAAAGGAAGATTCTTAAAAAGGGGGGTAGTTGGAGAGACAGAGAGAACTAGGAGGTCATGGAGGAAGAAGGACCTTAGGGTCTCTGTCAGATCTAACAGTAGAATAGAGTAAGTGAGACTTAGAAGTGACCATTGAACTTGGGAATGTGAAAAGAATGAGAGATTTTTCAGAGAAAGATTCTGTGGAAGAGCAAGGGAGGGGAATAGAAATGACTTTTACAAAAATTTTAGGTGAAAAGGGAGAAAAGGGCAAAGTCAAGAAAGTTTTGTTGTTCTTGTTTGTGGTAAAATGTATATAACATGAAGCTTATTTTAGTCATTTTTAGGTGTGCAGTTAAGTGGCATTAGTTACATTCACACTGTTATAGGATGGTTACTACTATCCATCTCCAGAACATTTTTCATCTTGCAGAAAACTCTGTACACGTTAAACCAGAACTGCCTGCTCTTCCTTCCCCTAGCCCCTGGTAGCACCATTCTGCTTTCCATCTCTGAACTTGACTACAGTGATAAGTACCTCCTTGAGTGGAATCATACTCTATTTGCCGTTTTGGCTTATTTCACTTAGCATAATATTTTTCAGGGTTTCTCTGTGTTGTCACATGTGTTAGAATTTTCTTCTTTTTAAGGCTGGATATTTATTTTAATGTATGTGTATACCATAATTGTATCTTATCCACCCACATGGTGGGCATGTGGGTTGCTTCTGCCTTCTGACTATTGTGAATAATGCTGCTATAAACAGGAGTGGAGAAGTATCTGTCCATGTTCCTGCTTTTAATTTCAGAAGTGAAATTGCCAGATCATGGTGATGCTGTGTTGAATTTTTTGAGGAACTATCATATTCTTTAACATAGTAGCTATACCACATTATGTTCCCCAGCAGTGCATAGGTGTTCAGATTTCTCACCACTTGCTATTTTCCAGTTTGTTGATAAACGAGTCTGAGTGTGAAAATCTTAGTGGCTCAGTCATGTCCAGCTCTTTTTGACCCCATGGATTGTAGCCCGCCAGGCTCCTCTTTCCATGGGATTCTCCAGGTAAGAATCCTGGAGTGGGTTGCCATTACTTTCTCCAAGGGATCTTCCCTACCCAGGGATCGAACCTGGGTCTCTCGCGTTGCAGGCAGATTCTTTACTGTCTGAGACAGTATAAGGATCATGAAGTAGTACTCCTGATTTTGATTTGCATTTCCCTGGTAATTAGTGAGGTTGAGAATCTTTTCACATGGTTATGAGCCCATTTGCAGTGCTTGAATACAGTCCTTTGTCCATGTTTTAATTGATTTTTTTTAAATTGTGAAGTTGCTGGAGTTCTCTGAATATTCTGGATATGAACCCTATGTCATGTATGTGATTTGCAAGTATTTTCTCCTGTTCTGTAGGTTGCCTTGTTACTCTGATAGTGTCTTTTGATGCACAAAAGTTTTAAATTTTTCTGTTCTTGCCTTTGGTCTCATATCCAAGAAATCCTTGCCAAATCCAGTGTTGTGAGGCTTTTTCCATGTTTTCTTTGTTTCGGCTGTGTTGCATTGCAGGTGAGATATTAGTTCCCTGACCAGGGATGGAACTCACACTGCCTGCAGTGGAAGCTTTCAGTCTTAACCACTGAACTGCCAGGGAAATCCCTCTGCTGTTTTCTTCTAAGGGTTGTATAGTTTTAGATTTCATGTTGAAATCTTTGGTACATTTTGAATTAATTTTAGTAGATGGTGTTAAGATCTTTCATGTAGGTATCTAGTTTTCCCAACACTGTTTGTTGAAAGGACTGTCTTTCCTTGTTGAATGTACTTGGCACCCTTGTTGAAAAAACATTTGAACATATGGGCTCTTTACTGAATTGGTCTGTAAGTCTGTCTTGATGACTGTTTTGATTAATGTAGCTGTATGGTAAGTTTTAAATTAGGAAACTTGAGATCTTCTTTCCTTTTAAAATTGTTTGTGACTATTTGGGGGTCCCTTTAGATTACATACACATTTTAGGATAGATTTTTCTGTTGCTATTAAAAAAGTTGTGGGATTTATAGGGATTGATTGTATTGAATCTGTAGATGGTCTTAACAATATTGTGTTCCAGTTCATGGGTACGGGGTGTCTAATTGTTGATGTCATCTTTGCAGTGTTGTGTAGTTTTCAGTGTATAAGTCTTGCTCCTTTGGTTATGTTTATTTCGAAGTATTTTAACCTTTTTTTATTCTATTGCAAACGGGATTGTTTTCTTCATTTCCCTTTCAGGTTGCTTTTTAAGTATACAGAAGCACAACTGATTTGGGGATGTTGATCTCATACCCTGCAACTTTGCTGAATCCATTTTTTCTAACAGGTTTTTTGGGTACAGTCTTTATGGTTTTCTTTATGGTATAAGATCATATCATCTACAAACTGAGATAGTTTTATCTCTTCCTCTCCAGTTTGGTTACTTTTTTCTTTTCTTTTCCCTTGGTCAAATGGCCATGGCTAAAACTTCCAATACCGTGTTGAATAGAAAGTGGCAGACGTGGGCATTCTTGTCTTGTTCCTGATCAAAGAGGTGAAACTTTCAGTTTTTTGTCATTGAGTTTGATGATGGCTAATAGCTGTGGGCTTTTCATATATGGCCTTTATTATCTTGAGGAGATTTTTTTTTTTTAATCTTTGTTGAGTTTTTCTCATGAATGGGTATTGAGTTTTGTTAAACGGTTTTTCTGCTTGTATTTGAGACGATTATATGGTTTTTGTTTTTCATTTTGTTAATATGGTTTATTACATTGGTTGATTTTCACATGGAAACGTCCTCACTTTCCAGAAATAAATCCCATGTGGTCCTGGTGTATTATTCTTTTAATGTGGTGTTGAATTTGGTTTGCTAGTATATTGATCTGCAGTTTTTTTCTCCCACCAGGTAAGCCCCACATATACATATATCCACTCTTTTCTAGTCATTACAGAGTATTGTGTTGAGTCCTCTGTGCTATAAGTAGGTTGCTGTTAGTTATTTTATAGTACTATCTATATGTCAGTCCCAGTCGCCTAGTTTTTTTCCTCTCCCATCCCCTTAACGATAATTTCATTTTTTCTTTAATTGGGGTATAATCGCTTTACAATGTTGTGTTGCTTTCTGCTGTACAACTAAGTGAATCAGTTATAAGAATACAGTATATCACCTCCCTCTTGAACCTCCATCCCACCCCTGTAGGTCACCACAGCCCTGAGATGAGCTCCTTGCCCAGGTGGGAACCTTCCCGCAGGTTCCCACTAGCTATCTGTTTTACTCATGGTAATGTATACATGTCAACCCCAGTCTCCCAATTCATCCCACCCCCACCCCCCCCATCCACCTTGTGTCTACACATCTATTCTCTACACCTCCATCAGTGTTCCCACCTGGCAAATAGGTTCACCTACATTCCACATATGTGCCTTAATATCCAATACTTACTTTTCTCTTTCTGACTTACTTCACTCTGTATCATAGACTGTAGGTCCATCTACATCACTAATAATGACCCAGTTTTGCTCCTTTTTATGACTGAGTAATATTCTGTCGTATATATGTACCACATCTTAGTCCATTCACCTGTCGCTGGACATCCAGGTTGCTTCTATGTCCTGGCTATTGAAAACAGTGCTGCAGTGAATGTTGGGGTGCATGTGTCTTTCTGAATTATGGTTTTACCAGGTTATGTGCCCAGTAATGGAATTGCTGGGTCATATGGTAGTTCCAACCAGTCCATTCTAAAGGAGATCAGCCCTGAGTGTTCATTGGAAGGAATGATGCTAAAGCTGAAACTCCAGTACTTTGGCCAGCTCATGCCAAAGTGAGGGGTTGGGGGCAGGAGGAGAAGGGGACAACAGAGGATGAGATGGCTGGATGGCATCACTGACTCAATGGACATGAGTTTGAGTGAACTCCGCAAAGAGTCGGACACGACTGAGCGACTGAACTGAATGGTACTTCTGGTTTTAGTTTTTCAAGGAATTTCCATACTGTTCTCCAGAGTAGCTGTGTCAACTTAAATTCCCACCAACAGTGCGAAAAGGTCCCCTTTTCTCCACACCCCCTTAGACATTTAATGCTTATGGATTTCTTGATGATGGCCATTCTGAAGTGTGAGATGATGCCTCATTGTAGTTTGACTTGCATTTCTCTAATAATTAGTGAAGTTGAGCATCTGTTCATGTGTTTGTTGGCCATCTGTGTGTTGGTTTTTTTTTCGTATTGAACTGCATGAGCTGCTTGTGTACTTGGGAGATTAATCCTTTGTCACTTGTATCCTTTGCAAATATTTTCTCCCATTCTGAAGGTTCTCATTCTGTCTTGTTTATGGTTTCCTTTGCTGTGCAAAAGCTTTTAAGTTTAATTAGATCCCATGTGTGTTCTGTTTTTCATTTTCATTAATTTAGGAGGTGAATCAAAAAAGATCTTGGCTATGATTTATGTCAAGTAGTGCTCTGCATAGGTTTTCTTTTCTTTTCTTTTCAGTTGGAGCATAGTTGCTTTTTTGTGTTGTGTTAGTTTTTGCTATCCAAAAAAGAGACTGAGGTCTACGTGTAACCGTATCTCCTTCCTCTTGAGCCTCCATCCCACCCCTCTAGATCACCACAAAGCACGGAGCTAAGTTCCTTGTGCTACACAGCAGCTTCCCAGCAGCTGTCAGTTTTACACGGGGTAATGTATACATTTCAGTGCTAGTCTCTCAATTCGTCCCACTGTGAAGAATAGTGTCTCCATCCCCCACTGTGGCCACAAGTCTTTTCTCTATATCCATGTCTGTATTCCTGCCCTGCAAATAGGTTCATCAGTACCATATTTCTGGACTCTAATTAGGTGTTAATATATGATATTTACTTTTCTCTCTCTGACTTATTCACTCTGTATGAGAGGCTCTAGGTACGTCTACCTCAGTTCAACTGACTCAGTTCCTTCCTTCTTATGGCTCAGTAATATTCCATTGTATGTATGTACTATATCTTCCTACTCCATTCATCTGTTGTTGGACATCTAGGTTGCTTCCATAACTATTGTAAATAGTACAGCATTGAACTTTGGGGTGCGTGTGTGTGTGTGTGTGTGTGTGTGTGTGTGTGTGTATGTGTTTTTGAATTATGGTTTCCTCAGGTGATATGCCCAGTAAGGGATTCCTAGGGCAAATAGTAGTTCTGTTTTTAGATTTTCTCATCATTAGTGATCTTCTGTTTATTTTTTAATGGGCATATAATTTCTTTACAACGATGTGTTGACTTCTTCTGTCCAACAGCGAATCACCTATATATACATATATCCCTTCCGTTTGGGCCTCCCTCCCACCCCAGCCCCTCCCTCCTGCCCTCTCCGTCCCTTTGGGTAATCTCGAAGCAGTGAACTGAACCCCCTGTGCTGTAGAGCCGCTGCCCACTAGCTGGCTGTTTTACACATAGCAGTGTGTTTATGCAGCTCTGCCCTCCCAGTTGGTCTGACTCTCTCTGTCTCATGTGTCCATATGTCCTTTCTCTACTTCTGCAACTCTGTTCATGACCTGCATATAAGTTCAACTGTATCATTTTTCTATATTCCATGTATATGTGTTAATACATGAGATTCATTTTTCTCTTTCTGAGTTCACTCTGTATGAAAGGATGTTGCTGAACCATGAAAGATGCTGGGTTTCTTGGCCTCCAGAGGAGAATTCTATCTGGGGCCAGTGATGAGGCTTGATCACTCAGAGCTTTTATGTAATAAAGTTGTATTAGAGTCTAAAAAAAACAGAAGGCAATGGCACCCCACTCCAGTACTGGTGCCTGGAAAATCCCATGGACAGAGGAGCCTGGTGGGCTGCAGTCCAAGGGGTCGCTGAGAATTGGACATGACTCAGTGACTTCACTTACTTTCATGCATTGGAGAAGGAAGTAGCAACCCACTCCAGTGTTCTTGCTTAGAGAATCCCAGGGATGGTGGAGCCTGGTGGGCTGCCATCTGTGGGGTCACACAGAGTCGGACATGACTGAAGCAACTTAGCAAAGTATAAAAAAGATAGAGAAAGCTTCTGACATAGACATCAGAAGGGGGCAGAAAGAGTGCCCACCTGCTAGTCTTTAGCCGGATGTTATACAGTTACTAGCAAGCTGTTAATTATAGAAAGGAGATGTCTTAAAACTCAAGAGTGGCACCAGGCCCCTCACCCACAACATGCATTTTGAAATAACATTGGCACCAGATGAGTCATCCCAGGCCATAAAACGATTGACATGAATCTTGAAGAAAGGCGAGTTTCCAAGTAAATATTTAGTTTTATTAACATAGATTAGGAGAACAATGTATGAGTAAAACATACAGGTTCATCAGGTCCATTCTGAGTCTTAGGTGGAACTGACTTGAAGACAGAGTCTAGGGTAAATATGTAGTTCATTAACATAGCTTAAGACCAGCATTTCCATAAGAAAAATGCATTGGTTAGCTCATGGTTTGAGAAAAGTTAAGTTCAGGTGGAATCAGGTATCATCATGGCAACAGATAATTTTAAAAGAAAACTCTTTAAATTTGTATAGAGAAGGGGAAAAAATATAACAGGAGTAGTTTGTTTCCTCCTGCTGCTTAACAGCGAGAAAAAATGTCTGACACTTGCAGCCTGTTTCCTCCTTTTGGAGACCCCTGGCCTTCCTGCCTGTTACCCTCTAAGAGTCAAGGACCATCCATTTTATGGCTGATAATATTCCATTGTACGTATGTACTTGGAGAAGGAAATGGCAACCCACTCCAGTGTTCTTGCCTGGAGACTCCCAGGGACGGGGGAGCCTGGTGGGCTGCCGCCCATGGGGTCGCACAGAGTCGGACACAACTGAAGCGACTTAGCAGCAGCAGCAGCAGCAGCAGCAGCGTGTATGTGCTACATCTTCTTGATCCATTCATCTGTTGCTGGACATCTAGGTTACTCCATATCCTGGCTTTTGTAAATAGTGCTGCAGTGAACATTGGGCACCACGTGTCTTTTTTAAAAACAATTTTATTGATTTGTTTAGTTTTGGCTCTGCTGGGTCTCTTTTGCCGCGTGAGCTTTCCTCTAGTTGTGAGTGGGGGGTACTCTCTAGTTGGGGTGCATGGGCTTCTCAGTGCATTGGCTCTCGGGCCTGTGGGCTTCGAGCCTCAGTGCTTGCAGCCTGTGGGCCCAGCACTTGTGCGGTTCCTGGGCCCCAGAGCACAGGCTCAGTTGTTGCAGTGCACGGGCTTAGTCACGATGAAGTACCTGAGATCCTTCCAGACCAGGGGTGGAACCCGTGTCTCCTGCAATGTCAGGCAGATTCTGCACCACTGAGCCACCAGGGAAGCCTCGTGTGTCTTCTTCAGTTAAAGTTTTCTATGGATGTATAGGCTGAGTAATATTCCCTTGTGTATTATACATACCACATCTTCATCCATTCATCTGTGGATGGGCATTTAGGTTGCTTCCATGTCCTGGGAGTTGTAAATGTGTTGAATATTGAGGTGCATATATCTTTTTGACTTAGTGGTTTTCTCATATTATATACCTGGGAGTGGGATTGCTTGGGCATATGGTAGTTCTGTTTTTAAGATTTTTTTTTTTTACCACATTAATGATGTTTTATTTTTTTAATTTATTTTCTAATTGGAGTACAATTGCTTTACAATATTGTTAGTGTCTGCTGTCCAACAAAGTGAATCACCTACATGCCTACATTATGCCCTCCATTTGGGCCTCCCTCCCACTGCCGCGCCCTCTGTCCCATCACCCCTTTATGCCATCACAAAGCCCTGAACTGAGCTGCCTGTGCTACCCAGCAGCTTCCCACTCTTGCCTGTTTTACTCATGACACTGTGCGTATTTCAGTGCTTGTCTCTGAATTCATCCTGTCCTGCCCTTCCCCCATGTCTGTATGTCTGGTGAATACTTCTGGGACTCTTTTCCTGCCCTACACGTATATGTTCATCTGTACCATTTTTCTAGGTTCCATATATGTGCTAATATACAGTATTTGATTTTCTCTAACTTACCTCACTCTGTATGACAGATTCTAGTTCCATCCACATCATTACAAATGACCCAATTTCATTCTTCTTTATCTCTGAGTAATATTCCATTGTGTGTGTGTAAACCGTATCTGCTTATCCGTTCATCTATGAATGGATGTTTAGTTTGCTTCTGTGTCCTGGCTATGCTGAATACTGCTGCAGTGAACATTGTGATGTGTGTGTCTTTTTGAATTATGGTTTTCTCTGGGTATATACCCAATAGCAAGGTCACTGGGTTATGTGATAGTTCTATTTTTAGTTTTGTTTCCTGAATAAAATTTATTTTTAATTGGATTTAAATTGGTTTACATTGTTATGTAGTTTCTTTTGTACAACAATGTGAATAGGTTATAAGTGTACATAGACCCCTTCCCTCCCACCCTCCACCCCACCCGTCTGGGTCATCACAGAGTATCGAGCTGAGTTTGCTGTGCTACACCGCAGCTTCCTATTACTTACCTATTTTATACATGGTGAAGTTTATGTGGCAACGCTACTCTACCAACTTGTTTCACACTCCCCTTCCCTTGGGTTCACATATCCATTCTCTACTTCTGCATCTCTATTTCTGCCCTGCAGATAGGATCATGTGTACCATTGTTCTGCATGCCATATCTATATGTTAATATATGGTATTTGTTTTTCTGACTTCACTCTTTATGACAGTGAAGGTCCATCCACATCACAACAAATGACCCAATATTGTTCCTTTTTATGGCAGAATAGTACTCCATTGTGTACATATATGTATATATACATACATAATCAAACAAGTGGAATCAATGTAGATTTTAATTTGATAAATTTTTAGTTAGGCAAAACTTGTAAGTTTTCTAAAATATATATAATTATACATATTATTTAAATGTATGTATACAAGGGCTTTTCTTCTATGCTTGATAAAGCCTTGAGAAAGAACATCCAAAAAGATGGAGAAAGTGGAAAACAAACTGAATGAAATGGGAGCACTGAAAATGAAATTTAAAAAATGAAATAAATTGGATAAGATCCTCATATAGTCCAGTTGTTTTTAAACATGGCTGCTCATTAGAAACATACCTGGAACACTGGCCAAAATACAGCAGTACCTGGGTATTTGTATTTTCAAAAATTCCAAGATAATTTTGATTTGCATTTGGATTTTTAAAAGTGCTTATAAGGTTTTCTATTAAATGGTTGTGTTGGTGATATAGAATTCTCTTACTTTTCTGTTGACCAATCATGATACACTTAAGTGAGTAGTAGTTACATAATCACAATATACATGCTGTCTCTTATACACATCTGTACCTGGGTATTTGTATTTTCAAAAATTCCAAGATAATTTTGATTTGCATTTGGATTTTTGAAAGTGCTTATAAGGTTTTCTATTAAATGGTTGTGTTGGTGATATAGAATTCTCTTACTTTTCTGTTGACCAATCATGATACACTTAAGTGAGTAGTAGTTACATAATCACAGTATTGAAAGATGTTTATCAGTTTTCACAACCAATAGCCAGATGAAAAATAAAAGATAATGGCAATTGCAAACCATAATAGGAGCATGATTAACCTAACAACATAAAATAATTACATACAATTGGGGGGGGTCAAGTGGAGTGATGTGGTAAGGGGAAGTGCATACGTGCACGTGTTTTCATCTGCTCAGTCTGTGTCTTGTGGTGCATTTGATCCATTTACATTTAAGGTAATTGTTTGATATGTATGATCCTGTTACTGTTTTCTTAATTGTTCTGGGTTTATTTTCTGTAGGTACATCTTTTCCTTCTCTTGTTTTCTGCCTAGAGAAGTTTCTTTAGCATTTGTTGTAAAGCTGGTTTGGTGGTGCTGAATTCTCTTAACTTTTGCTTGTCTGGAAAGCTCTGGATTTCTCCACCAAATCTGAATGAATGTCTTGTTGGATAGAATATTCTTGGTTGTAGATTCTTCTCTTTCCTCACTCTCAATAGATCCTGCCATTCCCTTCTGGCTTGTAGCGTTTCAGTTGAGAAATCAGCTGATAGACTGATGGGAGTTCCATTGTATGTCGTTGTCTTTCCCTCGTTACTGTTAATATTTTATCTCTGTCTTTAATTTTTAAAGTTTGATTACTATGTGTCTCAGTGTGTTCCTCCTTGGGTTTATCCTGCCTGGGACTCTCTCTGCTTTTTGGACTTGGTTGACTATCTCCTTTCCCATGTTAAGGAAGTTTTCAGCTATTAGCTCTTCAAATATTTTCTCAGGTCCTTTCTCTCTCTTCCTTCTGGGACCCCTGTAATGCTAATGTTGGTGCGTTTAATGTTGTCCCGGAGGTCTCTTAGGTTGTCTTCATTTCTTTTCATTCTTTTTTCTATGTTCTGTGGCAGTGATTTTGCATTCTGTCCTCCAGGTCATTCATCCGTTCTTGTGCCTCAGTTATTCTGTTAGTGATTCCTTCTAGCGTATTATTCATCTCTGTTTGTTTATGATTTAGTTTGCTTGTGACTTAGTGAATGGGGTTGCACTCTTTCCCTGATACCTTTTTGGGCCTGAGGTGACCCAGCCCTGAGGTCTGTGGACTCTCTGGTAGGGTTAATGGTGACCCCCAAGAGGGTTTATTTACTCCAAGGGGGACCTTCCCAGACAGCTGCTGCCAGTGCCGGAGTCTCTGTGATGAACCCCTGCCAACCCACACCCCGCAGGAGGCCCTCCAACACTCGCAGGGAGTTTCGGCTCAGTCTGCCATGGGGTCACTGCTCCTCTCCTCTGAGTCTTGGTGCACACAAGGTCTTCTTCATGCCTTCTGAGACTGGGGTCTACCCGCCGCCCCCCGCCCTGCCCCTAGTCCTGAGGAAGTTTTGTAATTGAACCCCTTCGGCTTTCCCGTGAAATTACCTGGGGATTGCCAGGCCCTCTGTTGGGTCCCCAGGCTGGGAAGCCTGACTTGTGGTTTAGAACCCTTGTAACAGTGGCAGAACTTCTTTGGTATTATTGTTCTCCAGTTTGTGGGTTACGCATCTGGCAGGTGTGGGATTTGATTTTATCGTGTTTGTGCCTCTCCTGCCATCTTGCTGTGGCTTCTTTGTCTTTGGACGTGGGCTATCTTTTTCTGGTAGATTCCAGTGTCCTCCGGTCCATGGTTGTTCCAACGGCTAGTTGTGATTTTGGTGCTCTCGCAGGAGGAGATGAGTGCACGTCCTTTTACTCCACCATCTTGAATCCGAAGCCTACCACACCTTAAGCCATTCATCTGTTTATGGACCTATAGGTTGCCTCCATATCCTGGGTTTTGGCATTGAGGTCAGTGTGTCTTGTTGAATTATGGTCTTCTTAGGTTATATGCCTAGTAGTGGGATTGCTGGGTCATATGACAATTCTGTTTTTAGTTGTTTTTTTTTTCTCATGAATAATGGTTCTATATTTTAATATATTTTTAATTGGAGTAAACTTGGTTTTGAGTGTTACTTTCTGCTGCAAAACAGTGTGAGTGAATTATAAATATACACGTATCCCTTTCCTCTTGCGCCTCCCTGCCACGCAGCCCTCTCCCGTCCTGCCATTCTGGGACATCGCTGAACGTGGAGCTGGCTCCCTGTGCTGTACAGCTGCTTCCTCAGTGAATTTTACACATGGTAGTTTATACGGCGGCTGCTCTACCAGCTTGTCCCATCTTCCCCTTCCCTGTGTCTACTTATTTGTTCTCTGCTTCTGCATCTCTGTTTTTCCCTACAAATAGGTTCATCTGTTCCAGTTTTCTAGATTCCATATATTTGTGTTAATATGTGTTACTTGATTTTCCTTGCTGACTGACTTTACTCTGAGGGTCTAGCCCATCCACATCACTGCAAATGGCACAGTTCTGTTCCTTTTAGTGGCTGACTAATATTCCACTGTATGTGTCCCCCATCATTATCCACTCATATTTAGGTTGCTTCCATTTCCTGACTTTGGTTAATTGGTTCTGCAGTGAGTGTTGGAGTGCCTGTGCCTTGCTGAATGATGGTTTTCTCAGGGTATATACCAGTAGTGGATTGCTGTGATATGGTAGTTCCATTTTTAATTTTTTTTCAAGATTAGTGATCTTCTATTTCTTTAATCTATATGTTAACTGGAGTATAATTGCTTTACAATATTGTATTAGTTTCTGTTGTTCACAATAAAAGGAATTAGCTATTTGTATACATATATTCCTCTTTCGAGCCTCCCTGCACCCCAGCCCACGTCATCCCACTATTGTCATCACAAAGCACCAAGCTGAGCTCCCTGTGGTAGACAGCAGCATCCCACCAGCTCCCTGCTGCTGTCTCACACACGGCAGTGCATGTGTGGCAGAGCTCCTCTCCCAGTGCATCCCCCCTCCCCTTCCCTTATGGCCACATGTCTGTTCTCTACCTCTTTGTGTCTGTTCCTGCTTTGCAGATCGTTTCATCTGTACTGTTTTTCTCGATTCCATATATTTGTGATAATATATTCATTTTTCTCTTTCTGAGTTTTCTCTGTATGACAGTCAGGAACCATCCACAGCTCTACAAATGACCCAGTTTCATTCCTTTTTATGGCTGAATAATGTTCCATTGTATGTATGTACTGCTGCTAAGTCGCTTCAGTCGTGTCCGACTCTGTGCGACCCCATAGACGGCAGCCCACCAGGCTCCCCCATCCCTGGGATTCTCCAGGCAAGAACACTGGAGTGGGTTGCCATTTCCTTCTCCAATGCATGAAAGTGAAAAGTGAAAGTGAAGTTGCTCAGTCGTGTCCAACTGTTAGCGACCCCATGGACTGCAGCCCACCAGGCTCCTCTGTCCGTGGGATTTTCCAGGCAAGAGTACTGGAGTGGGGTGCCACTGCCTTCTCCAATGTATGTTCTGCATGTTCTTAATTCATTCGTCTGTGGATGGACATCTAGGTTTCTTCCATGTTCTGGATATTGTAAATAGTGCTTCATTGAACAACGGGATGTATATGTGCTTTTGAATTATTGTTTTCTCAGATTTTATGCCCAGAAATGTGATTGCTGGGGCTTATGGTAATTCTTCTTAATTTCTTTTTAAGATTATTGATCTTCTTTTAGTTTTTTTAATTTGATTTTTTAACTGGACTCTAATTGATTTAAATGTTTTGTTAGTTTATATTGTCCAACAGAATGATCAGCTATATTTATACATAATCCCCTCCATTTGTGATTGCCTCCCACCCCAACCTTCTTTATCCCACCCCTCTAGGAAGTCACAAAGCACCAAGCTAAGGTCTCTAGCTCTACTGCAACTTCCCGCTTACTAGGTGTTTTTCACATGGCAGTGTGTATATGCAGGGCTACTCTCTCAGTTGTTCTTACCCTTGTCCAAGTGTCTCTTCTCTACTTTTGCACCTCTTACCATGACTTACATATATGTTTATATGTCCATTTTTTCTAGATTCCATATATGTGTTAATATACAGTGCTTGATTCTCTGGCTTATTACTTCACTCTGTACAATCGACTCTGGTTCCATCCATATCTACGAGTGCCCCAGTTTCCTTCCTTTTTATGGCCGAGTAGTAGTCCATGAGTGTATGTGCCGCGTCTTCTCAGCTGTTCACCTGTGGAGGGCTGTTCACGTGGCTTCCGTGTCCTGGCTGCTGTGAACAGTGCCGCAGTGAACGTTGTGGTGCGTGTCTTTTCCAGTCATGATTTTCTCTGGGAATACACACAGTGCGGTTGCTGATTCATGTGAAAGTTCTGTTTTTAGTTTTTTCATGAATAATGGTTGTTTAATTTATATTTAATTGGCGTATAATCGGTTCACAGTGTTGTGGTGGTTCCTGCTCCACAGCACTGTGAAGGAAGGGTACCAGTCCCCTCCATTGGAGCCTCCCTTCAGCCCACCAAATCACACCCACCCAAGCCTGCGCAGAGCATGGCGCGGAGCTCCCCGTGTGGAGAGCAACTCCCGGGAGCTGTGTGTTTTACATACGGCAGTGCAGACGTGGCCACGCCACGCCACCAGTTCATCCCAGCTTGCCCTTCCCCCAGGTCCACGTACTTCTGCATCTCTGTTTTTTGCCCTGCAGATAGGTTCATCTGTACCAGTTTTCCAGATTCCATGTATATGTGTTAATATATTTGATTTTCTGGTCTGGCTTACTTTATTACTCTGTATGACAGACTCTAGGTGCACCCATATTGCTACTTTATGGCTAAATAATATTCCATCGTATTTTCCACATCTTCTCTATTCATCTGTGGATGGAGATTTAGGTTGCTTATATATCCTGGCTATTGTAAACAGTGCTGCAGTTAACATTTGGGTGTGTATATATCTTGGTGAATTATGGTTTTCTCATCCACTAGTGGGATTGCTAGGGCAGATAGCATTAACAGTATGAAATTTCAGTTTTATTAACATACAGTATGGACTTCTAATTTTTGAAGATTATTAATCTGTTATTTATTGCTTTAAATTTATTTTTAATGGAGTATAATTGCTTTACCCTATTGTTTGTGCTGTCCAACAAAGTGAGTTAGCTCTATGTATACATACATTGTCTCCTTTGTATTTCCCTCCCACTGCCATTTCCTCCCTTCCCACCCTCTGGGTTCTTTATTCATTCATCTGTGGACCGACATTTAGATACCTTCTGCGTCTTGACTTTGTAAGTAGTGCTGCAGTGAACATTGGGGTGCATGTGTCTTGTCTTTTTGAATTACCGTTCTCAGAGTATATCCCCAAGAGTGGAATCTCTGAGTTGTGTGACAGTTCTGCTTCCCTCATAGCTCGTTGGTAAAGAATCTGCCTGCAGTGCAGGCGATCCAGGTTCGATTCATGGGTTGGGAAGATTCCCTGGAGAAGGAAATGGCAACCCACTCCAGTATTCTTGCCTAGAGAATCCTCATGGACACAGGAGCCTGGGGTTGCAAGGAGTTGGACACAACTTAGAGACTAAACCAAGTGATATTTCTATTTTTAGTTTTCTTGTTCACAATAAATGATCTTTTTTTAATAAATCTATTTCTAAGTAGAATATAATTGCTTTACAATATTGTGTTAGTTTCTGCTGTCCCAGAAAGAGAAACATCAGTATGTATGCAGGTCATCCCGGAGCGCCGCACTGAGCTCCCGTCCTGGGCAGCAGCGTGTACGTCAGCGCTGCTCCCTCAGCCTGTCTCACGCTCCTCTTGCCCATGTCCACATGCCCCTTCTCTATTTCGGCAACTGTTCATCTCCTGCAGATAGGCTCATCTGTACCATTTTTCTAGATTCTATACATGTGTGTTAATATACGATATTTGATTCTCTTTCTGGCATACTTCACTCTGTATGACATATCTCAGTCCATACACATCACTACAAACGACCCAGTTTAGTTCCTTTTATCACTGAATCATATTCCATTGTATATATATGTGCCACATCTTACCCATTTATCTATGGGCGGGCATTTAGTTGCTTCCATGTCCTGGCTGTGTAAATAGTGCTGCAGTGAACAAGTGGTGGTGTGTCTTTTTTATTTTTGGTTTTCTTTATATTTATACCCAGCGGTGTGATTGTTGGGCTGTTGATAGTTCTGGGTTTTTTTGGTGAATAATGGTAATCAGAGTATTTGGCTTACATTGCTGTGCTAGTTTCTGCTCTGCAGCACTGTGAATGAGTTATAAGTGTACATATATACCCTCCCTCTCCAGCCTCCCTCCCACGCTCCCCTTTCCCTGTCCTGCCCCTCTGACACGAGCTGAGCTCTCTGTGCTACACGGCAGCCTCTTACTAGCTGTGTATTTTACACACGGGTGCATTTATGGCGCCACTCTTTCCCGATTCATCCCACCCTCCTCTTCGCCTGTGTCCGCTTGTTCTCTGCTTCAGCTTATCTGATTTTGCTTTGTAAATCAGTTCATCTGTACCATTTTTCTAGATTCCACATGTGTTACTATACTATATTTTTCTTTCTGACTGAAGTCACTCTGTATGATAGCCTCTAAGTCCATATCTCTAGAAATGACCCAGTTAAATACTTTTTATGCGGAGCACTGTTATTCATCTCACCCTCCCCTTTCCCTATGTTCACATCTTCTCTACGTTTGCTTCTCTATTCCGGTCCAAATAAGTTCATTTGCACCATTTCCCTGGGTTCCATGTGTATGTATTACTATATGTCTGTTTTTCTTCTGTATTGCTATGTGGCGCTCCGTTCCATGCACGTTTACTGCCGATGGCCTGAGTCCATTCTGTTTCCTGGCTCTGTGGTATACGTTGTGCACGTGTGCCATGCCCGCTTCATCCAGAGGTTGCTTCCATCTCCTGGCTGTTGTAAATAGTGCTGAAAAGAACACCTGGATGGGTATTTAATGTTGCTTATGGTTTTTCAGGGTATATACCCAGTAGTGTGATTGCTGGGTTATATGTTAGTTGCATTTTTCATTTTTTTCAGGATTCAGTTCAGTTCAGTCGCTCAGTCGTGTCCAACTCTTTGCGACCCCATGAATCGCAGCACACCAGGCCTCCCTGTCCATCACCAACTCCCGGAGTTCACTCAGATTCACATCCATCCAGTCAGTGATGCCATCCAGCCATCTCATCCTCTGTCGTCCCCTTCTCCTCCTGCCCCTAATCCCTCCCAGCATCAAAGTCTTTTCCAATGAGTCAACTCTTCGCATGAGGTGGCCAGAGTATTGGAGTTTCAACTTCAACATCAGTCCTTCCAAAGAACACCCAGGACTAATCTTTAGAATGGACTGGTTGGATCTCCTTGAAGTCCAAGGGACTCTCAAGAGTCCTCTCCAACACCACAGTTCAAAAGCATCAGTTCTTCAGTGCTCAGCCTTCTTCACAGTCCAAGTCTCACATCCATACATGACCACTGGAAAAACCACAGCCTTGGCTAGATGGACCTTAGTCGGCAAAGTAATGTCTCTGCTTTTGAATATGCTATCTAGGTTGGTCATAACTTTCCTTCCAAGGAGTAAGCGTCTTTTAATTTCATGGCTGCAGTCACCATCTGCAGTGATTTTGCAGCCTAAAAAGATAAAGTCTGACACTGTTTCTACTGTTACCCCGTCTATTTGCCATGAAGTGATGGGACCAGATGCCATGATCTTCGTTTTCTGAATGTTGAGCTTTAAGCCAACTTTTTCACTCTCCTGTTTCACTGTCATCAAGAGGCTTTTTAGTTCTTCTTCACTTTCTGCCATAAGGGTGGTGTCATCTGCATGTCTGAGGTTTTTGATATTTCTCCCAGCAATCTTGATTCCAGCTTGTGCTCCTTCCAGCCCAGCATTTCTCATGATGTACTCTGCATAGAAGTTAAATAAGCAGGGCGACATTGGGGAGCGTGTGTCTTTTTAAATTGCAGTTTTCTCAGGTTATATGCCCAGTAGTAGGATTGCTGGATGATACGTTAGTTCCATTTTTATTTTCTTTCTAAGGAGTACTGATCTTTGTTTCTTAAATTTATTTTTAAATTGGAATATAATTGCTTTACTGCATTGTTCTGTTGTCCAACAAAAGTGAGTCTCCTATCTGTATACATACATCTCCTCGCTCCCACCCGCTCCCAGACGTCCCAGCCTCTCGGTCGCCACGGAGCCCGGGAACGCAGCTCCCTGTGCGGCAGCAGCTCCCCGGTGGCTGTTCACACAGGCGGGTGTGTGCGTCTTAGTGCCACTCTCATTCCGTCCCATCCTCCCCCACCCTCTCTGTGTCCACCACTCCTTTCTCGACATCTGCGTCCCTACTCCTGCCTGCCGATAGGGTCAGCAGTACCATCTTTTGAGATTCTGATTATGCATTAGTATATGATACTTGATTTTGGTTTCTGACTTAGTCTGTACAAGAGGCTCTAGACGTATCTACGTCAGTTGAATGGACTCATATTTGTTCCTTTTTATGGCTGAATAATGTGGTCAGCAACTGAACTGAATCGAATATTCCATTGTATGTATGTACCACATCTTCTTATACCGTACTTCTGTTGTTGGACATCTAGGTTTTTCCCATGTCCTGACTTATAAATACTGCTGCATTGAACATTGGGATGCATGTGTTTTTTTGAATTATGGTTTTCTCAGATTATATGCCCAGTAAAGGATACCTAGGGCAAATGGTAGTTGTTTTTAGGTTTTTTTCCAGTGTTAATGATCTTTTACTTATTTTTTAATGGGAATATCAGTTCAGTTCAGTCGCTCAGTTGTGTCCAACACTTTGTGACCCTATGGGCTGCAGCACACCAGCTTCCCCGTCCATCACCACCTCCCAGAGCTTGCTCAAACTCATGTCCGTCGAGGTGGTGATGCCATCCAACCATCTCATCCTCTGTTGTCCACTTCTCCTGCCTTCAATCTTTCCTAGCATCAGAGTCTTTTCCAGTGAGTCAGTTCTCCATTTCAGGTTGCCAAAGTATTGGAGTTTGAGCTTCAGCATCAGTCCTTCCCATGAACACCCGGGACTGATCTCCTTTAGGATGGATTGGTTTGACCTCCTTGCAGTCCAAGGGACTCAAGAGTCTTCTCCAACACCATAGTTCAAAAGCATCAGTTCTTACAATTACTTTAAAATTATGTGTTAATGTCTGCTGTCCATCAAAGTGAATCACCTATATTTACATATGTCCTGGCCCTTTGGGCCTCCCTCCCCCTCCAGCCCCCTCTGGCCCACCCGCTCTGGGTAATCACAAAGCAGTGAGCTGAACTTGCTGTGCTGTAGAGCAGCTGCCCCCTAGTATCTGCTTTGCACACGGCAGTGTATCTGTGGCAACACTGCTCTCCCAGGGTCTTACCCTCCCTGTCCTGCGTGTCCATGTGTCCATTCTCTCCTAAACTCTAGTCATGGTTTGCGTATGAGTTCATCTGTATCATTTTCTAGATTCCATGTATGTGTGTTTATATGCAGTATTTGTTTTTCTCTTTCTGAATCACTTATTCTATATGACAGACTCTGGTTCCATCCATATCACTACAAATGACCCAGTTACCTTCCTTTTTATGGCTGAGTAATATTCCACTATATGTATGGTTTCCCTCATAGCTCAGTCAGTAAATCATCTGTCTGCAATGCAGAAGGCCTGGGTTCGATTCCTGGTCGAGAAGATCCTTGGAGAAGGAAATGGCCCCCCACTCCAGTATTCTTGCGTGGAGAATCCCATGGACAGAGAAACCTGGCAGGCTACAGTCCATGGGATTGCAAGAGTCGGACACGACTTAGTGACTGAAACCGATCAACCACCACACTTTAATCCATTCACCTGTCGATAGACATCTAGGTTACTTCCATGTCCTGGCTTTCGTAAATAGTACTGCAGTGAACATTGGGACTGTGTGTCTTTTTAAAATAACTTTTCTATTTCTGGCTGTGCTGGGTCTGTGTTGCCGTGTAGCTGTGCTCTGTTGTGAGTAGGGGCTGCGCCCTGGTTGGGGCGCACGGGCTGCTCAGCACAGTGGCTTCTCCTGTTGTGGACACTGGCTCTGGGCCTGTGAGCTTCAGTAGTTGTGATACGTGCGCTCAGCAGTTGCGGTTTCTGGGCTCCAGAGCACAGGCTCAACTGTGGCGGTGCACGAGCTTAGTTGCTGCGAGGTGCCTGAGATCCTCCCAGACCAGGGATGGGACCCACGTCTCCTGCAGTGTCGGGCAGATTCTTCACCACTGAGCCAGCAGGAAAGCTGTGTTGTGTCTTTTTGAATTAAGGTTTTCTATTGGTATGTGCCCAGTAGTAAGATAGCTCAGTCATATGCTAGTTCTATTTTTAGTTGTTTTTTTTTGCCCCTCAAGATTAATGTTCTTTTATTTTTTAATTGCAGTATAGTTGCTTTACAGTGTGTGTAAGTTTCTGCTCTCCAGCAGAGGGAGTCACCCATATGTATGCGTGTTCGTCCCTTTGGGCCTCCTCCCTCTGCCGTCCCCCTCGCCCCCTCTTCTAGGCCATCACGGAAGGCTGAGGTGAACTCCCTGTGCTGGGCAGCAGCTGCCTGCTGGCCGTCTCTCTTACACGTGGAGTATATATGGCGGTGCTAGTCTCCAGTTAGCCCCACCCTGCCCTTCCCGTGTCCGCATGTCCAGGCACTGTGACCCTATTCCTGCCCTGCATATAGGTTCATCTGTATCATTTTTCTAAATTCCATCTATATGTGTTCATATACAGTATTTGTTTTTCTCACTTCACTCTATACAGTAGACTCAGGGCCTATCCATGCCACTACAAATGACCCAGTTACCTTCTTTTTATGGCTGAGGAACTTTCCATGGTATATTTACATACCACATCTTCATCCATTCATGTGTGGATGGGCATTCAGGTTGTTGCTTCCATGTCCTGGGTATTATAAATAGAGCTGGATTTAATATTGGGGTGCATGTGTCTTTTCTCAGATTACATGCCCAGTAGTGGGATTGCCGGGGCATATAGTAGTTGTATTTTTAGATTTTTCCCCCCAACATTAATGATCTTTTATTTATTTTTAAATTTATTTTCTAACTGAAATACAGTGGCTTTACAGTGTTGTTAGTGTCTGCTGTCCAGACAAGTGAGTCCCCTATACGTGCACATATATCTCCTCCCTTTGGGCTCTCACCTCCACTGCCTCCACCCCACCACCCCTCCAGGCCATCACACAGCCCTGAGCCCACTGCTTGCCTGTTTTACTCATGACACTGTATATTTCAGCACTTGTTTCTAAATTCGTCCCTACTTCTGGGACTCTGTCCTTGCCCTACATATAAGTTCATCTGTACCATTTTTCTAGGTTACATATATGTGTTAATAGACAACATTTGATTTTTTCTAACTTACCTCACTCTGTATGACAGATTCTAGTTCCATCCACATCATTACAAGTGAACCAGTTTCATTCCTTTTTATTGCTGAGTAATATTCCAGTGTGTGTGTGTGTGTGTGTGTGTGTGTGTGTGTGTGTGTGTGTGTGTAGATTGCTCTCCCTGTTGCCGTGTGTGTGTGTGTGTGTAGACTGCTCTCCCTGTCGCCGTGTGTGTGTGTGTGCATGTGTGTGTAGACTGCTCTCCCTGTCGCTGTGTGTGTGCCTGTGCATGTGTGTGTAGACTGCTCTGTCGCCATGTGTGTCTGTGCATGTGTGTGTAGACCTGTCTCTTATACACATCTCAGCAACTGAACTGAATCGAATATTCCATTGTATGTATGTACCACATCTTCTTATACCGTACTTCTGTTGTTGGACATCTAGGTTTTTCCCATGTCCTGACTTATAAATACTGCTGCATTGAACATTGGGATGCATGTGTTTTTTTGAATTATGGTTTTCTCAGATTATATGCCCAGTAAAGGATACCTAGGGCAAATGGTAGTTGTTTTTAGGTTTTTTTCCAGTGTTAATGATCTTTTACTTATTTTTTAATGGGAATATCAGTTCAGTTCAGTCGCTCAGTTGTGTCCAACACTTTGTGACCCTATGGGCTGCAGCACACCAGCTTCCCCGTCCATCACCACCTCCCAGAGCTTGCTCAAACTCATGTCCGTCGAGGTGGTGATGCCATCCAACCATCTCATCCTCTGTTGTCCACTTCTCCTGCCTTCAATCTTTCCTAGCATCAGAGTCTTTTCCAGTGAGTCAGTTCTCCATTTCAGGTTGCCAAAGTATTGGAGTTTGAGCTTCAGCATCAGTCCTTCCCATGAACACCCGGGACTGATCTCCTTTAGGATGGATTGGTTTGACCTCCTTGCAGTCCAAGGGACTCAAGAGTCTTCTCCAACACCATAGTTCAAAAGCATCAGTTCTTACAATTACTTTAAAATTATGTGTTAATGTCTGCTGTCCATCAAAGTGAATCACCTATATTTACATATGTCCTGGCCCTTTGGGCCTCCCTCCCCCTCCAGCCCCCTCTGGCCCACCCGCTCTGGGTAATCACAAAGCAGTGAGCTGAACTTGCTGTGCTGTAGAGCAGCTGCCCCCTAGTATCTGCTTTGCACACGGCAGTGTATCTGTGGCAACACTGCTCTCCCAGGGTCTTACCCTCCCTGTCCTGCGTGTCCATGTGTCCATTCTCTCCTAAACTCTAGTCATGGTTTGCGTATGAGTTCATCTGTATCATTTTTCTAGATTCCATGTATGTGTGTTTATATGCAGTATTTGTTTTTCTCTTTCTGAATCACTTATTCTATATGACAGACTCTGGTTCCATCCATATCACTACAAATGACCCAGTTACCTTCCTTTTTATGGCTGAGTAATATTCCACTGTATGTATGGTTTCCCTCATAGCTCAGTCAGTAAATCATCTGTCTGCAATGCAGAAGGCCTGGGTTCGATTCCTGGTCGAGAAGATCCTTGGAGAAGGAAATGGCCCCCCACTCCAGTATTCTTGCGTGGAGAATCCCATGGACAGAGAAACCTGGCAGGCTACAGTCCATGGGATTGCAAGAGTCGGACACGACTTAGTGACTGAAACCGATCAACCACCACACTTTAATCCATTCACCTGTCGATAGACATCTAGGTTACTTCCATGTCCTGGCTTTCGTAAATAGTACTGCAGTGAACATTGGGACTGTGTGTCTTTTTAAAATAACTTTTCTATTTCTGGCTGTGCTGGGTCTGTGTTGCCGTGTAGCTGTGCTCTGTTGTGAGTAGGGGCTGCGCCCTGGTTGGGGCGCACGGGCTGCTCAGCACAGTGGCTTCTCCTGTTGTGGACACTGGCTCTGGGCCTGTGAGCTTCAGTAGTTGTGACACGTGCGCTCAGCAGTTGCGGTTTCTGGGCTCCAGAGCACAGGCTCAACTGTGGCGGTGCACGAGCTTAGTTGCTGCGAGGTGCCTGAGATCCTCCCAGACCAGGGATGGGACCCACGTCTCCTGCAGTGTCAGGCAGATTCTTCACCACTGAGCCAGCAGGAAAG
>SJYC01030277.1:0-64524 GCA_006408675.1 Madoqua kirkii | reverse complement strand
CTCCAGTACTTTGTCCACCTCATGAGAAGAGGTGCCTCATTGGAAAAGACTCTGATGCTGGGAATGATTGGGGGCAGGAGAGGGAGGGGATGACAGGGAAGGAGATGGCTGGATCGCATCACTGACTCGATGGACATGGGTTTGCCTCCCAAGGGTGAAGGGAAGCTGTGATGGACAGAGGAAGGTGGTGAGGACTGGATATTGAATTTAGGCTTGTCCACCTCAGAAGCACTTTGATTGCCTATCACAGTGGTTTGGGCTTCAGGAGAGAGCTGTAGGATGTGGGTAGCATTTAAGGGGAGAGTTGTTATTAATGGGTTTGGCATAGCTGTGAGGAATGAATAAGCATGTTCCCAAATAAGTCCAAGACGAGATGTGTATAAGAGACAGGTGTGTGTGTGTGTGTGCGTGTGTGTGTAGACTGCTCTCCCTGTCGCCGTGTGTGTGTGCATGTGTGTGTAGACTGCTCTCCCTGTCGCCGTGTGTGTGAGTGAAGACTGCTCTCCCAGTTTGTCCCCTGCTCCCCTTCGCCTGTGTCTGCAAGTCCATTCTCTGCTTCCATGCCTCTGCTTTTACCTTATAAATAGGTCCTCCTGTACCACTGTTCAAGATCCCATGTATATGTGCTAATGTGATACTCAGTTTTGTCTTTCCTACTTACATCACTCTGATGCTTCAGTTCCATCCATGTAACTACAAGTGACTCAGTTGTGTCCATTTTATTAGTAATTTCCTTTGTATACTGTACCACACTGTCTTATCCATTCATATCCATGTCCTGGATATTTTAGTAGTGCAGCAGTGAGCATTGGGATTGCTTGTGTCTTTGAATTACGGTTTCTCAGATTACATTCCCAGTAGTGGGATTGCTGGGTTGTGTGGTAGTACCATGTTTTTTTATTACTGATCCTTTTATAATTACATTTAAAAAACTGAACTATAATTGCTTTTCAATATTGTTAGTTTCTGCTGTCCAACAAAGTGAATCAGCCATATATACACATAGATCCTCTCCCTTTGTGCCTCCCTGTGACCAGCCCATCTGTCCCACCCTGCTGGTCATCAGAGAGCTTCCCCCGGGCTCACTGGTTGACTGCTGGTTTAGTACAGTGGAGGTGTGTATAAGTCAACACTGCGCTCCCAGTGCATCTCAGCTCCTCTCTCCTGTGTCCACATGTCCCTTCTCTGCTTCTGTGACCATCACATCCTGCATAGAGGTTCTTCTGTACCATTTTTCTAGATTCTGTGCATGTGTTAATATACCATATTTGGTTCTCTTTCTCACATACTTCACCTGTATGACAGATTCTCAGTACATCCACATCTCTGCAAATGACCCAGTTTAGTTCCTCAATGATATTCCATCTATGTGTGGACCACATCTTATTATCCATTCATCTGTGGATGAAAATCTAGTGGATTCCATGTCCTGGCTGTTGTAAATAGTGCTGCAGTGGACAGTGGGTACATGTGTTTTTGAACTGTGGTTTTCTCTAGGTGATGTGAGATCCATCCTGTATTGTGATTGCTGGGTCATATGATAGTTTTTTCCCCCCATAGATTATGGTGATCAGAGGATATCTGGTTTTCATTGGTGTTAGTTTCTGCTATACAGCACTGTGAATGAGTTACAAGTATACATGTACCCTCGCCAGCCTCCCTCCCACGCACACCTTTCCGCATCCTAGCCCTCTGGGCCGCTGCGGAGCAGGAGCTAAGCTGTGTGTATTGCTAGGGCAGTGTATATATTAGCAGCTCTGCTCTCAGTTCATCCCACCCTCCTCTTCGCCTGTGTCCACCTTTCGTTCTCTACTTCTGCTTATGTTTTTGTCCTGTAAGTCAGTTCTTCTGTACCATTTTCCCAGATTCCTATTTTATGTTAATTGGTGGCTCATTTGGAAAAGAGGCTGCCTGCAGTGAAGGAGACCTGGATTCAGTCCCCGGGTCAGGAGGATCCCCTGGAGAAGGAAATGACAAACCACCCCAGTACGCTTGCCTGGAGAATCCCATGGACGGAGGAGCCTGGTGGGCTACAGTCCCTGGGGTCACAGAGTTGGATATGACTGAGCAACTAACACTTTCTCCAGAAACTGCCCAATTTTGTTCCTTTTCATGGCTGAGTTGTTATTCACGCCACCCTCCCCTTTCCCTGTGTCCACGTGTCTTTTCTCCTCATCTGCTTCTCTGTTCCTGTCCTGCAAATAAGTTCATCTGTATCATTTTTCTAGATTTCATGTATATATTTTCTGATCATTGCTGTGTGACACTCTAGTCTATCCACATTTATTAAAATGACCCAAGTTCGTTCTCTGTGGCTCAGTGATATTCCATTGTATACATGTACCACATCTTCTTTATCCATAGGTTGCTTCTATCTCCTGGCTATTATTGTAATTAGTGCTGCCATGAACATATGGGTAGGTTTTTCTTGTTGATTACAGTTTTCTCAGGGTATTAATTTTTTTCAAAATTCATTTTTATTTGGAGTGTAATTGCTTTACAGTGCTGTGTGTATACACGCAGCCCCTACCTTTGTGCTTCCCTCCCACCACCGCTTCCTCCCCCATCCCTCTAGGTCATCAGAAAACACCAAACTGCTCCCTGTGCGGCGCGGCAGCCTCCTGGTCGCTGTTTCACAGGCAGTGCTGCTCTCCCAACTCGTTTTAGCCTTCTGTTTCCCTGCACCCACCTATTTGCTCTGCTACATCTGTACCTTTTTTCTATATAATATAGAATATAAAATATTAACGTTAATATGTGACGTTTCTCTTCCTGTTTTCACTATTAACAGACTCTTGTAGTGATGTGGATGAACCCAGTGACCCAGTTTCATTCTTTTTTATGGCCATGTAATACTCCATTGTACATCTGTACATCTCATCCATTTATCTGTGAGTGGACATATAGGTTGCTCTCATCTGGATATTGTAAATAGTGCTGTATTAAATATGGGGTACATTTGAATAGCCTGAGGCTTGAAACAGGAAGACGGCATCTGTCTCCCAAGCATGAAGGGAAGCTGTGATGGACAGAGGAAGGTGGTGAGGACTGGATATTGAATTTAGGCTTGTCCACCTCAGAAGCACTTTGATTGCCTATCACAGTGGTTTGGGCTTCAGGAGAGAGCTGTAGGATGTGGGTAGCATTTAAGGGGAGAGTTGTTATTAATGGGTTTGGCATAGCTGTGAGGAATGAATAAGCATGTTCCCAAATAAGTCCAAGACGCCTCAGTAAGAACTTCCCTCAACATCTTCCCCTTTAACATGTGACTTGGCTTTTTTCAGTACAAACACCTGAAACATAAAAGTGAGCCTCACGTTAAGATCGAAGGGAAGGACACTGATGACTGGCTCTGTGTGGACTTTGGTAAGTTACTTTAGCACATTCTACAGAACAATAATTGATAATCACTCATCTCAAACTACGTTCAGTTGTAAAAGGATCACGGTCTGGGTGTTTTTCCACAAAAAGTTTTTGATAATTGTTTTAAGTTTTCTTTGGTTTTAAGCCATTTGGTCTTTTTCACATCTGAAATCCTCATCTCACCTAGTGTGTATTAAGTAGCCACACAAGTCAGAAAGCTGATGGAGAGCAGGATGAATAACATGGGGAAGATCCCCAACTTCTACCCAAGGGAGTGGTAGAAGGCTGCTTGGTGTACATAGAACCTTAGCCTTAAGTAACTCCTGTAAGGTGAAGGGCATTCTACACACAGGCAATGAGAAGAAAAGCAGACTGGAATTCTGAGAAGACCTAACAGATTTGAAAATTAATATATACATAGTTTCAAAGTAATTCCCCAGAATGTGCTTAATACAAAGGTGAAAACAGTGCCTGCAGAGCTGTGCAGGCTCTGAAATCTTGTCTTGTGAGCTAACAGGGTTATTCAAGGGCTGATAGAACAGTTGCTCCCCAGCAAGAGCAGTAGCAGCCTCAAGCGCATTTTTTGACCAGATGACACCTGCGCCCGTAGGTCAGAGATGAGCCCTGTGGTTAGTGTGTGCAGATCTTGTGTGGTGGGCAGGAAGCAGGCCCGCTGTCACACTGCTGGAGACACTCGCTGCCAAGGCTGTGTCCATCAGGGTTTCTCAGCCGTGCCACTGTTAGCGTTTGGGGCAGGGAGGAATACTCTGCATTGTAGGACGTTTAGCAGCATCCTTTCTCCTCTCTGCACCCTGTAAAGGTAAAAATTAAAAGTGTCCTGATGGACGCTCATTATTAGAGAAATGCAAATCAAAACTACAATGAGATATCACCTCACACAGGTCAGAATGGCCCTCATCAAAAAGTCTACAAATAATAAATGCTGGAGAGGGTGTGGAGAAAAGGGAATGCCCTTGCACTGTTGGTAGGAATGTAAAATGATACAACCAGTATAGAAGACAGTATGGAGATTCCTTAAAAACTAGGAATAAAACCACCATATGACCCAGCAATCCCACTCCTAGGCATATACCCTGAGGAAGCCAAAATTAAAAAGACATGTATCCCATTATTCACTGCAGCACTATTTATAATAGCTAGAACATGGAAGCAACCAATGCATAAAGAAGTTGTAATACATATACACAGTGGAATATTTTATTACTCAGCCATAAAAAAGAATGCCTTTGAGTCACTTCTAATGAGGTGGATGAACCTAGAACCTATTATACAGAGTGAACTGAGTTGGAATGAGAAAGATAAATATCGTATTCTAATGCGGTACTGAAGGATTTATTTACAGGGCAGTAACAGAGAAACAGACATAAGAGAACAGACTTGTGGTCATGGGGAGGGGGAGGAGAGGGTGAGATGTATGGAGAGAGTGACAAAGAAACTTATATCACCATATGAAAATAAGATAACCAACGAAAATTTGCTGTATTTCTCAGGAAACTCAAACGGGCTCTGTTTCAACCTAGAAGGGTGGCATGGGGAGGGGGATGGGAGGCAAGTTCAAAAGGGAGGGGGATACATGTATACCTATGGCTGAGTCATGTTGAGGTTTGACAGAAGACAAAATTCTGTAAAGCAATTATCCTTCAATTAAAAAAAAAAAGTCCCTGATTGAGAACTACTGTTGTAAGCAAACTTTCTCTTTGTTCCAGGAGACAGTATTTCTAAGGTAGAACTCTGCCAGCGCTTTGCTCACAGGCAGAATCATAGTACTTTTGGATTGTCTACCAAGTGAAACCTGACAGAGCCCACCTTTGCTTGTGTAGGTTATCACAAGTAGTATTTCATATGATGCACCGAGAAAAGCACAGCATCACTTCAGTATTTTTGCTAGATGGTGTCCACAATTCACATTTCTAATAAGTTCTCAGGTAATGCTGACTGGGGTTCACACTTTGAGAACCACTGCTCTCTTAACTGTCACAGATCTGTGAGACCAGAGGGGTAAAAGTAAACGAACTGCTTCTTCACTTGTGATTCTTGTCTGTCCTTTGTAGGCAGCATGGTGATCCACTTGATGCTTCCAGAAACCAGAGAAACCTATGAATTAGAAAAACTATGGACTCTACGTTCTTACGATGACCAGTTAGCTCAGATAGCACCTGAGACCTTACCTGAAGACTTCATTCTTGGAATAGAAGATGACCCTTCGTTTCTGACTCCTGTGGAGTTTAAATATGAATAAAATGAACTGCTTTAGTCATTTCAAATTTGGATTGAGTCACTTTTTTAACCTAGTTAGTTGTTACGAAAACAGATATCCTCTTTGGGTTCTAATCCTGACACGTGGAATTGTAGGTAAGTGAGCTAATTTTCATGCCACGAATCATTATATTCAAATTAAATATATTGTCTTTATTCCTGAGACTCCAGCAGATTGCCTAGAAGTTGCATTGGCTCCTGTGTTTCACCTGAACTGTCTGTTCAGAGTGTCATCCTAAGGTTAAATCTTACTCTACAGAATAGTGTAGCCAAAGCAGAAAACAGCCACCCCAAAGGCCCTGTAACTGACCTTTCCACTCGCAGTTCATATGTAACAATTATCATCAAGGCTCACAGTAAGGCCAGTCGTACTGGTGCCTGCCTGGAGACTGACATGGATTTTTAGGAATACTAAGTTTACATTTTGATGAAATTCGGGACATTCACAGTAACCTGAAAAGCCAAAAATAAAACATACTACACACCAGGCTGCACCTAATAATGAAGTCCTTTATTCTGCATCAAGGTATCTGGATAATGGAGCTGCATTTGGGGCACATTACAGATGAGGAATGATCCATATGTGGTGAGTACAAAACTCAATTACAGAATTACTTCCTAGTATTACCATATACTCCATTATCAATGCTTCATTGAAAGTAAAACATGATTTGCCACACTAGAAGGCTAGAAGTGAAATATGACAGAATTTAAACAGGCAGATATAAATGTAGCACCTATCTGTATTTTTTTAAAAAAGCTTGAAAAATCAAATACTGAGGAAGAGCTCTGGCCTTAAGCCCATTTTACCCAAAATCCAACCAGAAAGCCAGTCCATTACTTCTTTTAAGCAATTCATTGTATAGAAAAAACAAACACTTGATGAATTCTGTGACAAAAAGGGCACTTTTTGGCTAAAACTACAAAATAAACTGGTTTTCTGAAAACATTTAGAAAAACATTTCAAGTCATTTTCAAAATGTTTAATTGATACAGTGATCTTCAGAAAAACTTACCTAGTCCGTGTAGAAATTCATCTTGAAATACAATGAAGCAAAATGATACTTTAAGGGTTATATCTGCCCTTCAGATCAGTATTATATGATGACTGTGATTATTTAATGAACAAAAGCAACACAATGCTGAGAGCAGCGTGGCCTCCGAGACCACTCACACCCATGTAATTGTACATACCAGGCTTTGCCATCAAGTTAAGGAATGGGTGAATGCGTTCAGTAGCAAAGGTCAAATGTATTATCACAGTCATTGAAATTATATTTCCAAAGTTCTTCTTTTTTATCTTTTATTTTCAGATAACTGGTTGCAGAGAATACAGAAATCCTCCTGCATTGTATATAATATTGTAGGTGGCCTTTCATTTATCTTGATTTATCACTGCTTAAAATCTTCAAAACAGCTTACTTTGAGGCTCATGACAGTGCCTGGCACATGGAGATGTAGCCTTTTTATTGCCTTTAAACACTGTCACACCATCTGACTGCCCCACTGATCTTCACAAAGCAACTCTTTTGGGGTCTGCTCCAAGCATAGACCAACTGGTCTGAAGTGTATTGGCAAACTAAGCATCCTGTAAGGCAAGCTAAAGCTTTCTTCCTGCCAGTCAATTGATTAAGTTCACGGGGGCTGCATGTTTCCATAGATACACTTACTTTAGGTAGTGATAGTCAAAAGCACAAAGCATTTATGCATTCAATCACATAGCCAAACAGAAAAACAAGTCTCCTGAAGCCATTTAAAACTAGTCGTTCCAAAACCTCCTGCAACCACTTTGCTCTGTTAGTACCATCAAAAACTTCCCTACCACAAACAAAAGGTATTTGCTGCTCTCCAAATATAGGCACTGCTCCGTATCACTGAACATTTATTGGATTTTCCAACTAATAACTGTCAGAAGCCTCAAAAAATGTGAAAATTTTCCAGCTTTACTGTCACCAGCCAGAAGTAAAATTTTTCAGTTATTTGCCTGTTAGCTAATTAAATTTATTTTTTAAAAAACAGTTGGACTTATCTTTATAAAGTATATAAAATTTTCAGAAAAAAAAAAAAAAAAACAATTTTGCTTTCATTGCATTACTGAGTACCTGAGGTAGTTGAGTAAAAATGCACGTTTAATACCCCTGCCAACACCATTCAGCACTTCCCTTAGGTTATTTATGTTAGTGTTAAACTGAGAACAGTTTTTCTATGCTAATAGGTTAACATATAAGTACTTGTAATAACTCTGTTCTGATCCAATTTTAACAATTGGACTTAGGAGCAATCTAGTTTTATTTCTTGAGTTTCGTGAATGCACCATTTAAACCAATTTCTGGCATCATGGGGAAATGAGTATTTTAAAAAATTAGATATTTGTTATACTGAGAAACGCAACAAAGGGAAGTGCAGAGTTCGTCTCTTTCCCTCTCTCCCCCCTCATTTTTTTCTTTTTTCTTTTCTTTTTTTTTAAAGCTGGGTGTCATACATTTCAGAGAGCATAAAGTATACATTCTCACAGAGACAGGAGTTCGAAAGTTGCCTGGTCCTCAGAAACAACTGGCTAGGTAAAAACTTGTGCATGGGATGCTGGGTAAGGGGTCAGCGCCCGGCTGCCGGTTCAGCAGTCTGTCTTTGGTTTGGCCTCTGCCTCTGGTGGGCTGTTTCCTGAGCCTTCACTTCCGCCTTGACTGAGATGGTCCACTTTGCAGAGCTTTCTGCTGTTGGTGCTGCTTTACCTGAGTCAGAATTTCCTGAATTTTTCTCTGGGCAACCTGCAAAAGGAGAGGGCCTTGAGACTTCTACCTGATCAAATATTGCAGGAAGTTATTTTACCTCTTCCATTTTAAAAATAAACTTCAAATTAAAATTTGAAGATTAAAGATACGCACTAATTAGTTTGCTAGCAGAGTCTCTAAAATCACCTGCTGAAAGGGGGATTTAATGTATTAAGCATCACACACAGCCTTGAATACTTATATGGCATGGAGACACCCATGGGAGAATGGCTTCCATCTGCGAAGGCAGCTGCAGAGCTGCCCTGACACACTGGGGCCCACTTGCCTGGCAAGCATAGAAGTGACCAGTTATTTTGACGACACTTGGTCATTCTCATCAGGAGTCTGGTCACGGGGAACAACAACTTCTGCACTTGACAAATTCTGGAGCTCATTCACCTGAAGGAGATAAACAGAGATCATGTTAAGTGGAACTGTTGGGGTTTTTTTATTTTTTAAAAAATTATCATTTCCTGAACACTTGTACCAAAATATTGAGCTATGTCTTTGTAAATCTCATCTAATATACTAGTAATTCTATTTGGTTATTAGTACTGTCCCATTTCAAGATAATTAAAACTAAGCCCCAAAGAAACTGACTTACGTACAGTTACATAAATCAATAACAAAGCCAAATTCAAACCCTAAAAATCTGATTCCAAAACATACTTGCAATCACTTCATTTTCAAAGCTGTTTACAATTTTGAAGTTATATATGTTAAAGAGAAACTGGAAACCAGTTTTCAGTTATAGAGGTGTAAGTTATAAAGGTAAATGAAACTTTTTAAAGTTTTCTTTTCATGTCATTAAGTATTTTTGCACGATAGAAATAAAAAGCTGATGTTTATCAACAGAAGGATGCAAAAGGCCCCTCAGGAGACAGCCCTCTCCCACAGAGTGGTCTCAGAGGCGCTGCTTTCACCAGCAGCTGACACCCAACCCTCAGGAGGAACAAAGGGCAGTCTTCTCCAAACCTTGGCCCAGGTGTCCTGCTTTTCTAAGTTAGCCCAAATTCAGGGACGTGGAACTCCTAAGTACCTTTCGATGCTTTCCCTGTCATACCACTGCACAGGTTTTGCTGAAGTACTTGCCGTTTTGCCTCCTTTTCCAATAACTCTGCCAGCAGCAAAGGATGGCACTCTGATGTGAGCTTCAAGTTTCACTTCTTCTTTAGGACTAACAAAATTTTCTTCTTTAATTTTTCCATAAATTCTTCCCTGAGCCTACAGATGAGAACATAGCCTATCAGTGTCATTCCTGTAGGAAAGGCCAAAAGGTTCATTAATTTTACAGTGGGTGAAACTAACGGCCTGGACCCACTGGAGCAGCCCTTGCAGTGATAACCTGCACCCGATGGCGGACGCTGCCCAGGAGACGGCAGGAAGCCCCGGGAAAGGTCGGCAGCAGTGGCGACTGCATCACAGACACGGCAGCTGACTGGCCGTTTGCTCTGCAGTCTTGAGAGAGAAAACTCTCCTGCTGGCAGTAAGATAGTAACTGCATTTTTCAGGAGTAACAGAGACTGAATGAACTACAGAGCCACCCACATAAGGCTCACAAGAAGCCAAGCTCATGTCTAAATGGGCCAGCAAGGAATATTTTCTGTCAAACATTTCTTCATCTAGCCAGATGGTTTCTACTTTGACTGAAGCTACAAGATCAAGTTAGCATATACAACTGATATAGTCAAACATCTTGTCAATGGCTGCATACAACCAGAAATTTTACATAGTAAATCTCCTATTATGTATAACCACAAATTTGCTCTGGTATACGCCAACGGAAAAAGCAGCCAGAGGTGGCTTCATCCAGCAGGCTGCCACAGAAGAGAACCAAAGCACAGGTACAAGCCATGTTTTCATTGGTGCAGACGTAAGCTCATTTTAGGGGGTTACAGACATTTAAACACTGCATCTTAGTACCCTAATTTCAGTCATCCCCAAAGTCTCAGGCCACAGGGATAATTGTTAACATAGTCAAAGGACACAAAGGATATATATATTGTCCTCCAAAACAGTGTTTCCTATGATTTTTAAGAGCTTATTTTCTAATACCTAGATCTGTTTCTAATACTTAGATCTTTAAAATAATTTGTAATTATCACTGATCACATAACTGATACTGAAGCATTAGAGCTTTTCTTACATGTCCCATTTAAGACAAGTGCGCAACATGGGCAACGGAGGAGGGTCTAAAGAAACAACTTCTAAATTTCCCAGCATACAAGCATTAAAAAAATTACAAGATCCATTTATAAAATAGTAAGAACATAACTGATGTTTGCATTTATCTCTTAATATTTAGGCTAAAAGTAACTGGTCCTATAAATATCTGGGGGAGGATGCAGTTTTCAGCATTTCTGAGTTCTGATCTGAACTGCTAGGACCACAAGGCTGGTATGAAGAAGTAAATTTCTTGACCTGAGTCTGAGCCTAGCCAACTGTACGTACATCTCAAAGCACCTCCTTTTGTTTCCTGTACCCTGTAAATGAAATGAAAAAAATTTCACATTTTTTAGTGAAAAATGGCCCATGGAAAAAGAGGTCAAAGAAAGTGATGGTTTATAACTTAGCTACGCTTTAGAGCTAGGAGAGTGAAGGCTTAGAGCCTTGTCCTGGTAACAACAGCTGCTAAGTAGTAGGAACAGGACAGGGGTTTCTGGGAAATTCGACTAAATTGAGCAGCTGCTTTACCTGTGACACACCAGACACACCCTACTCAGTTTTGTGGAAGAAATAATATACTCAAAGGTATGTACGTATGTGTGAATCTGAGGCTCTGGCATGGTCTTAGTCTGCTTCATCGCAGGTCTGCTTAACGCCACCAGTGCATTTATGCTGTTTCCTATGTGTTCAGCACTATTTTAACCACTTGATTTATTAAACCGCATCAGTTCAGTTCAGTCACTCAGTCGTGTCCCACTCTTTGCAACCCCATGAATCACAGCACGCCAGACATCCCTGTTCATTACCACCTCTTGGAGTTCACTCAGACTCACGTCCATCGAGCCTGTGATGCCATCCAGCCATCTCATCCTCGGTAGTCCCCTTCTCCTGCCCCCAATCCCTCCCAGCATCAGAGTCTTTTCCAATGAGTCAACTCTTCACATGAGGTGGCCAAGGACTAGTTTCAGCTTCAGCATCATTCCTTCCAAAGAACACCCAGGGTTGATCTCCTGCAGAATGGACTGGTTGGATCCTCCTTGCAGTCCAAGGGACTCTCAAGAGTCTTCTCCAACACCACAGTTCAAAAGTGTCAATTTTTCAGCGCTCAGCCTTCTTCACAGTCCAAATCTCGCATCCATACATGACCACTGGAAAAACCATAGCCTTAACTAGATGGACCTTAGTCGGAAAAGTAATGTCTCTGCTTTTGAATATATTATCTAGATTGGTCATAACCTTCCTTCCAAGGAGTAAGTGTCTTCTAATTTCATGGCTGCAGTCACCATCTGCAGTGATTTTGGAGCCCCCCAAAATAAAGTCTGACACTGTTTCCACTGTTTCTCCATCTATTTCCCATGAAGTGATGGGACTAGATGCCATGATCTTCGTTTTCTGAATGTTGAGCTTTAAGCCACATGTGTAGAGTCTTCTCTTGTGTTGTTGGAAGAGGGTGTTTGCTATGACCAGTGCATTTTCTTGGCAAAACTCTATTAGTCTTTGCCCTGCTTCATTCTGCATTCCAAGGTCAGATTTGCCTGTTACTCCAGGTGTTTCTTGACTTCCTACTTTAGCATTCCAGTCCCCTATAATGAAAAGGACATCTTTCTTGGGTGTTAGTTCTAAAAGGTCTTGTAGGTCTTCATAAAACCGTTAAACTTCAGCTTCTTCAGCATTACTGGTTGGGGCATAGAGTTGGATAACTGTGATATTCAATGGTTTGTCTTGGAAACGAACAGAGATCATTCTGCCGTTTTTGAGATTGCATCCAAGTACTGCATTTCGGACTCTTGTTGACCATGATGGCTACTCCATTTCTTCTGAGGGATTCCTGCCCGCAGTAGTAAATATAATGGTCATCTGAGTTAAATTGACCCATTCCAGTCCATTTTAGTTCGCTGATTCCTAGAATGTTGGCATTCACTCTTGCCATCTGTTGTTTGACCAGTTCCAATTTGCCTTGATTCATGGACCTGACATTCCAGGTTCCTCTGCAATACTGCTCTTTACAGCATCGAACCTTGCTTCTATCACCAGCCACATGCACAACTGGGTATTGTTGTTGCTTTGGCTCCTTGTTTAAACTTTGTCGATGTTTTTAACTCCCAATTTTACTGATGAGGAGCTAGCTGAGAAAAGGTTAAGTAACTTGCCCAAGGTCATATTACTAGTAAATGGCAGAGCTGGTACCTGAACCAGCAGCCTGGCTGCAGAGGCTCTGGGCTTCATCCCCCTACTGTGCCAACTCTCAGGACAAAAGTGGGAGGCATTCTGGTCCCAAGCCCCCCAAAATTTGACCGATGGAGCATACCAGGACAGATGCTTCAAGAGTCCCTGCCCTTTCTACCTCTAAAATTCTAAGATTAGAGTTACTAATCGAGAAACCATGGACCAGGGCATTAACTGAAGTTAACGCAAGGGTAAGAGGAAAAAGGAACATCTGAAGTCAAGGTTGAAGCTTTTTAGGGGTAGGAGGAAAAATTTGAGAGTAACAAAGCATACAAACCATTCCTATCACCTCACCCTCACCTCTGCTAACAAGGCACTGAGCAAATTCTCCCTTGGGAGATAGGCAAACCCAACGACCATTACATAACTCTCACACAGGTTTTGGTTTATTTTTAAAATGTAATGTGGGGAACGCTTCTACTCTGTTCTAAGTCTTAGCAATTTTCACTGAGAGATTCTGAGTACTGGATTTATTTAAGGGAAAAGCCAGGTTATGGAGTTTCTGAAAAGAAGGCATTCATCTGTCATCTGTGCACACACTCAAGGGCACGTACCTTGAACTGAGCCTCCGGTGGCCCAGTGATAATCACCATCCTCACTTTAGCATCTGGTGCTTCAGCTGGAGCAATCTGTAACAGACCAGATACAGGTCACAACACTTCCCAGTTCCACTGATAAAAAATGTTTCACAAACTGCACATGACTTACTGAAATGCAGAAAAAAAGCCTTCTGGAAGAGAGTTACAGAGAGGCAGTGATGCGCGTGGGTCCATTAGTGATGGCTCCTGCCACTCCTGTATGCTTACACTTCACCTGGCCCACTTCACCAACAGGCAGACCAAAGGCTAGGGAGGTCGTCCCCTGGCCTGGGGCCACACGGCGAGAGGAAGTGAAGGAAGCGCTGTGTCTGGCTCCATCGTCATGCTGCTCCTCACTGCACCAGTGGGTGCGCAATGTGTGGCCCTTGGTCCCACACGCAGCATCACACCCTGGGCTTCCCACAAGTGCAAGAAACTGCTGGGGTCCCAAATCTACGAGGTATGTATCCACACGTATAGATACATGGTACGTACGTCCCCGCAAAGTACGCTCACTGGAGTAACATGTAGTGTAAATGTTAATCTGACAGAAAAGTGAACTCAGACTCTTTCTATTTTGGCAGAGGTATGAAGTCACACGAAAGGCCAGGCCAGGGATATGCTGCAGAGACTGCTGAAGGGAGAAAAAGCCAGCTCTCCCTCAGTAAGAAAGGATTTAGACAGCAGGCTGGCAGGAATTGTTTGAAGAAAAAAATTTTGCTAGACATGTGCTGTGCAAGAAGCAAATTCCTATAGTAAATAATGGGAGTAGGAAGCAAAAACTACAATAAAAGCTACCGCCCGCATTTAGCACTCAGTATGATCACTATCAATGACTGACAGTCTAGTACACCCTGTCCTACACAGCTACAAATCAAGACCAGGTTTTTTCTTTTAACAGAGTCATGCTTTCTCACTCCTTGAAAATAAAGCTAACATTTCTGTTACTTAGGCCCAAAATGATACTATTCCTACTTTATGCTGGGCACTAGTTCTGCATCTGTAAAAAAAGCTGATAATTATTTTAGGCCATACTCAGAGTTATTCACAGAAAACCCCTAGAAAGAAGGTGTCATTCTGATTTCCCTCCCCTGTAACCCTCACTGGGCCACCCAGCCTGCAGGATCTCAGTTCCCTGAGGAGCGATCTAACTTGCACCCCACTGCAGGGACAGCACGGAATCACAGCCACTGGACCACCAGTGATGTCCCTGGCTTTCTTTTTTAAAAAGAACTTTTGTCTGTGTCAGTACTGGTGGCAGAGGACTGGAGGTGAGAGCCCTCACATCCTGAGGTTCAGTTCAGTTGCTCATTGTGCCCAACTCTGTGACTGCAGCATGCCAGGCCTCCCTGTCCATCACCAACTCCCAGAGTTCACTCGAACTCATGTCCATTGAGCTGGTGATGCCATCCAGCCATCTCATCCTCTGTCATCCCCTTCTCCTGCCTTTAATCTTTCCCAGCATCAGAGTCTTTACCAATGAGTGAGTTCTTCACATCAGGTGGCCAGAGTATCAGAGCTTCAGCCTCAAGCATCAGTCCTTCAAATGAACATTTAAGACTGATTTCCTTTAGAGTGGACTGGTTGGATCTCCTTGTAGTCCAAGGGATTCTGAAGAATTTTCTCCAACACCACAGCTCAAAAGCATCAATTCTTCAGTGCTCAGCTTTCTTTATAGTCCAGCACTTACATCCATACACAGCTACTGGAAAAACCCTAGCTTTGACTAGATGGACATTTGCTGGCAAAGTAATGTCTCTGGTTTTGAATATGCTGTCTAGGTTGGTCATAGCTTTTCTTCCAAGGAGCAAGCGTCTTTTAATTTCATGGCTGCAGTCACCATCTGCAGTGATTTAGGAGCCCCCCAAAATAAAGTCTGTTACTGTTTCCATTGTTTCTCTTTCTATTTGCCATGAAGTGATAGGACCAGATGCCATGATCTTAGTTTTCTGAATGTTGAGTTTTAATACGGAGTTTTAATGTTTACTGAGGTATAACAGTTTTAATATTGAGTTTAATACTGAGGTTAGGAATACAGATTGCTATAATGTCTGAGAAGCTGAGAAGAAAGCACGTGCCCTGAGACGCACCAGATCCACTTCTGTAGGTGCATGTGAAAGAGTAAGGTGGTGTATGACAATATGACCAAAGGAACTTAAGCCATCACTGTGCAGAGAAATTTGGAACAATTTTAATGTCCAGTAACTTAACAAATAACTATGGTTGGGTGATACCAGACATACAGGTACATATTAAAGTACCTACATGGGAATTTACACTATGGAAATCTAGCCAAGTGTTGAGTGCTAAAGCACGTTTCACATTATGCATGTTTCAGACTTTTTGGAAAAAAAACATTTTACCCTCATCATCAAAACTCCAAGAAAGACAAAGAGAGCCCAGTGTCTAAATACCCAATTCTTGTGCATAAAACATTCATTGGAATTTTTCCAAAAAGTATCTGGTCGGCTCTTTTTTGTGCATGAGCATGTTTTAATTGAATTCATTAATCAGGAAACTAACAGGACAGTAAAGTTAGGTCACCACTTGGTCTTTTTACCATGTCTTTTCCTTTACCTGCTTGTTTATTTTGGCTGCATTTTCTGTTCACATATTTTGTTAATCTTTTGCTACAAGAGAGCATGAGGACTGTCCTACGTATTTTGCTTTCTAATTAACTATGTAGCTTGTGTACACTGAAACACAGTTGGTGACAAACGCGCAGCTGTCAGCGCCACCAGTCAGCAGTCCAGCGCTCTCAACACTCCTGCCTGCGGCCTCTCTGTCTCCAGCTCTTCCTCCAGTTCCTGGCAACTGCTGATTTTTCTCCTCCATTTCCATAGTTCTGTTTTTTCCAGAACTTTCATAAGTGGGATCATAAAGTATATAGCCTTTTGAGTCTTCTTTCTCTTAGTATAATATGTGTGGTCTTTATCAACATTTCCCTCCTTTTTAGTGCTAAGTAATCTTTATTATGGACATGGGTTTCGGTGGACTCTGGGAGTTGGTGATGGACAGGGAGGCCTGGCATGCTGCGGTTCATGGGGTCGCAAAGAGTCAGACACGACTGAGCAACTGAACTGAATCTTTATTATATAGATAAGCCACAGTTCATACATTTCCTAGTTGACTTCTTCCCCAGTTCCCAGTTATAAATCAAGATGTTATAAACACTTGAGTGCAATGTGGTTTTTTTTGGTACTATATTGGAATATTTATAAGACATAACCAAAACAAAACCTCCAGTACCCTGATGTTTTCCTGATGAAAGCTATGACTGTATCAAGACTTTGTCAGTTTGTGTATTCCTTAAAACGAAATATTATATAGATAAGCCACAGTCCATACATTTCCTAGTTGACTTCTTCCCCAGTTCCCAGTTATAAATCAAGATGTTATAAACACTTGAGTGCAATGTGGTTTTTTTTGGTACTATATTGGAATATTTATAAGACATAACCAAAACAAAACCTCCAGTACCCTGATGTTTTCCTGATGAAAGCTATGACTGTATCAAGACTTTGTCAGTTTGTGTATTCCTTAAAACGAAAGGATTACAGCTTTGATTGTTAGTACATGCAGTAGGGTCAGCTGGGAGGGAGTAAGGGACTAAGGCCACCCCTGGGGATAAGCCAGAAGGAATATTATGTCCAAGGACATGGCAGAGCAGAACCCCACTCGAGTGCTGGGCTGTTTACTTCCAGATTGCTTTTTCTGGAGAGAGAATTTAGCTTACCTTGTTTAAGCTAGTGTTGTTACACGGAGTTTCCTATGATACCCTGTGTAACCCCAGTATAGACGGCTACATTCAGTTCACAGAAAGTGACAGAAAGACTCACGCTCTGCCACGCACTGCCCTGCAAGCGGTAGGAGAGCTGCAGCTGGCAGGACAGTACCTTAATCGACGCTCCTGCGAAGCGAGACAGCTGTTTGATGTGCTGCCCTTGCTTGCCGATGATGGCGCCTACAGACAGCGCTGGGATGAAGAGGTGGACGGTCTCCGTTTCGGACTGCTGCTGGAAAGACAGGACATCCACGCTCAGTGGACACAGGTCAGGCTGTGGTGTGGGCACAGGGAGGGGGCCCTTCTTGTACTGTTAGGAATACTGGCATAGTTTTAGGAAAAATCACCATAAGTAAGTTGATATGACTCTACCTAACAGGTTGGGAAGTTCTCATACTCATCCTGAAAGCATTAGTATTTAAAATAATACCACTTTTCTGTGTACAATTTCCTTAAAGCTCAGAATGTTGAGTTACAGATTCACAACAAATTTTGTGGCACTTAATGTTGGTCCACCAAATGACATAACCACTCTTAGCACACAAAGATTGCTAGTGTCAGTAACCACTTCCTTATCTCCCCTTAAGTCCTGTGTGGGGACAGAGAGCATGCTAAGTCTTCAGTTTCTTTCTTCGTAGTATATACAAATATTGAATCACCTGAAAATGTATGTCAGTTATACCTCAGTTAAAAAATTCACCCCCCTCCTAAATAAGTTTAATTGAATCACAAAGGAAAGATACTCTATTAAACCAAGGAAAAGAAATCAACAGGTTTGTTGTCTCATCTGCATACATCCATCTAAAGCATCTGTAAGACACTTTTAACTGAAACTTTTAAGGATTATGAGAATAAAATAAGCACATCACAGAAAAGTTGCCCCCCAAAACCCTAATTCCTCTATCTTTCCCTGATAGCTACATCGTACATCGTATCTGAGGACTTTTCTGGGAACACTTCAAGAAAGTATGGTTTCCAGTTCCTCACTAATTTGTCTAACACTAGTCAAGTCTCTTGTGCCCATGTACAAATACTTCTAAGATTTAATAAAAATGCTGGATTGCAACATGACCATTTAAAGTTTATATTTCTAAACTCTCATGCTAATTATCTTACAGTCACTAAATGTGTAAAAGACAGAGGGAAGTCATTTTGGTTTAAAACGTGCCTTTCCTATGCACAGAAAATTAAAGCAGTGTGATTCTCGACCCTATGTCTTGTTTCCGACACAGAAAAATCGGAATTCTGCTCTTCTAAGCCTCTTCCTTTCTCTGTTAACCACCCCCTGCACCATGTGCCCCTGCAGTTCCTATCCACGTTAATCTAAAATTCAACCTCTTGACAAAAGCCATTGTACTTTTCTCTGATCAGGACACTTTGTTTCTTCAGCATCAGTATAGACAGATGTGTGCACACTATATTCTTTACAACCTGGTGTTTCTGTTTCCCAGGATGCTGTGACACACGGCAGGCCTTCAAATGGCTGTCACCTAATGAATCTCCCTGGGGGCTCTGTCAGCATTCTCAGAACACACAAACCAGGAGGTTTTGCCTTCCCACTAAACTCTCGCCTGTAGAGATTTGCCAGAGAGGCCTGTCCTCTACAGCCTGGCCAAATCAACTTTTACTGCTCTTCATCAGTAAAGGACAAAAAATAAAATTAGTTCACTCTCCAGTATTTCCGAGTCATAGGAACTACGCCTCTTTCTGGGAAGCACCATACGTCACAGCCTGCCAGGGTGTTACCCAATTACCATAAACAATTGCAGGGGGTTCCCAGATGGCACAGCGGTAAAAAACCCACCTGTTGGTGCAGGAGATGCAAAAGACATGGGTTCGATCCCTGGGTCAGGAAGATTCCTTGGAGAAGGAAATGGCAACCCACTCCAGAATTCTTGCCTGGAAAATCCCATGGACAGAGGAGCCTGGTGGACTACAGTCCATGGGGCCGCAGAGTCAGACACAGCTGAGCATAGCACACAACTCATTATTCCAGAGGGACAATTTCAGGCCCTTCATATAACTGGATAGAACTGAATTAATGACAACATTGCCTATAAACTGTGCTCAATGTTAATATCAATTTATTTTGTCATTCCAATTCTTAAAATTTGTATATTAACTAATTTTCTAAAGTAAAGTGAAAGTTGCTCACTTGTGTCTGACTTTTTTGTGACCTCATGAATGTCCATGGAATTCTCTAGACCAGAATACTGGAGTGGGTAGCCTTTCCCTTCTCCAGGGGATCTTCCCAACCCAGGGATCAAACCAGGGCCTCCCATATTGCAGGCGGATTCATTACCAGCTAAGCCACAAGAGAAGCTCTTCTAAAGTAAAGATAGGATCTATTTTGTCTCGCTAAGAACATCCATGTAATGTTCTTCTGAGTATGCTTTTTTTAAGGGAGGTGGTGAGGAGTCAGGGGTCTGGCAGTAAAAAAGACCTTTTTTTTGTTTGTTTTTAAGATTTTTCTAAGGATCAGACTAAATCTATCATGTAACTTGCCAAAATCTGCCCCATTGTATTTTGCCATGACTATGTAATTATTTGCTTTCTGGGCCATGTTCCAAGAATACTTTATACTGCTTACAAATACAGAAGATTTAGAAAGAAAGGAAGTGAAGAAATAAGAGCAGAGGGGCCTCAACAGAAAAGAGAATCAGAAATGCTGCTATTATACAAATTTGGCTCTATGCTTCTTAGCAATTAATTGAAACTAAGAAAAAAATTAATAGCATGATTTATCATATCTTTAAGAGAAAAGCTATTTGTTTAGTTAAAACGAGTTTTCCTGGGACCCCAGAGCGTAACTTCTGAATGTTCTTAGCGGCCGAAAGTACCAGAACCATCAGACCAAAAGTCCCAGAGCCTCACAGTACAGCCTGAGCATCTCAGCCCAGAAGAAACACACTGACCCTCCCAGCTGCAGAAGAGCCCGTAAGCACAACTACCGTCCTCTCAAAAGCTGAACAAAAGCACTCATCCTTCCATATGGTGACGGATGAGAGGCTACAGGTGCTTTTGTTTCCCTGACTTTGGGGAGGTGGGAGTGAGGTAGGAGATGATGAATGAATACGTAGACTAAGCTGAGTGAAGCTTTGGGAATGGAATGGCACTGAAGAGACAAGGACTGAGAGGACCAAGCAGAAAGAAGGGCAAAGTCATGAAGAAAGCATTGCTAAGCAGACAAAACTGGTCCACACTGGGATGAAAGCAGAAGGAACAAATCTACGAGGCAGGTTGGCAGAAGTGAAGGAAGCATGCCAGGAGTCGGTGCCCCAAACGCAGGGACTGTGGTCTGTGCTCTTGCCAATGGCACCTTAATGAAAAAGTGACTCATCAGATGTCTGCAGCCTGATGAAGACCTTTCTGAATGCCACCCAGATCCCTCTGTCCAGTTCCATATCCAACAAGCACATTCCTGACCATAAATTACTTCCCAAGCAAAATTTCCTCGAGGAGTATAAGGGACCTCACATAAACCTCCTGTCTACCGGACAGTCATTAAACCGGCCCAGTCTTGTATGGGACTGTGAATAGTAAGCCATGCTTTCAGGTTCAGCTCAGTTCAGTCGCTCAGTCGTGTCCGACTCTTTGCGACCCCATGAATCACAGCAGGCCAGGCCTCCCTGTCCATCAGCAACTCCCAGAGTTCACCCAAACTCATGTCCATCGAGTTGGTGATGCCATCCAGCCATCTCATCCTCTGTCGTCCCCTTCTCCTCCTGCCCCCCAATCCCTCCCAGCACAGGGTCTTTTCCAGTGAGTCATGCCACTGGAGTCATGCCACTCCTCTTTGCATGAGGTGGCCTAAGTACTGGAGTTTCAGCCTCAGCATCAGTCCTTCCAATGAACAGTCAGGGCTGATCTCCTTCAGAATGGACTGGTTGGATCTCCTTGCAGTCCAAGGGACTCTCAAGAGTCTTCTCCAACACCACAGTTTAAAAGCATCAATTCTTCGGTGCTCAGCTTTCAGGTTAGGACACCCAAATAAGCAAATAGTTTTTACTTACAAAGTTCAGAAGCCATAACAGTGGGTTATGACAAGTGTCCTTCACCTGTGAATTTAAGACTGAGGTGGTTTTGAGAAGATTCATCAGCTTTACCTTTTCAAGTTACACATTCTTCACATGGAAGTTAGAGTTCACCTGCGTTACCCCGCACCCTCCTTCCTAAACCCTCGGAGGGGAATGATATTCAGGCCACAAGCCTCTTCCCCATGGGTTTCTGCCGGATGCCTATTGGCAGCCCTTCCTCTGGAGCTCCTGGCAGCCTCTGTGCTATAGCTTGAAATAACAGAAGAACAAAGCTGCTCAACTGAAAGTTTGCCTAACCGGTGAAGTGTGCCAAAGAGTAATTCCTAATCATCATAAGGAGATAGAAGAATGAGCAAACAGTAAGGTTAAGTGTATTTACTTTGTGGGGAACAGAGTCTAAGACATCACAAAGGCACAGAGACAAGCATGCCAGCCAACAAGACCAGCCTCCAGGAACCTGGAAGGATGCCAGCATCTCCCTTTGGCTTGTAAAATACATACTCCTGGGGGTTTTTTGTTTTGTTTGTTGCGTTTTAATGGATTTTGGCCTGGAACTGGAATTGAGTTTACTCAACTTCATGACCTGAACAGGATATTTAAGTCTTTTTTAAGAAAGGCAAAGAAAGTTTCTCCATATACTAAGTATAAGACCTCTTAGAGATAATAAATTCAATGAGGTATTTACTTTGAAATTGTTTACTAGCAAATGAGTCACATCCCCATAAGACATCCTAAAGAGGAGGACTAAGACTCCATGCAAGGCATCTGATCTAACAGTCCCTTTCAAATTATAGTTTTGCTTCTGAAAGACCACTTCAAAGTAGATAAGACCCAAGAAAGTGTTCGCCTTTCTTGTCTCTTCCATAAGCAGAAAGTTAGCAATTTTAAGATTACACTGTTGTTCTAGAGGCTTGGAAGACTCCAAAGGCACTATCAAAATGATGGAGACAACAGCTCTTGAGTAACTTCTGCCAACCCCAATGCAAGCTGCCAAGCCATCCAGCTATGGGTGCTGTTGTGTGTGATGCCAATTCCAGCTCCTCTGCTCACTAGCTGGCAACTGCCTCTCCCCTACTGTTTGAGCATCTCTGAAAGGAGCATTTCCTGTCATTTATAAACTCGAAGTCTGCCAATTAAGTACTGCATGAGCCAGCTGCTAGGCAGGAACTAGAGACTTTTTGTCTGCTGGAAGAACCAACTCTTTGGCTCTATTGGAAACACCAACCTGGCAGGTTCAGGAAGAAGAGTACATTTTAGGGGGAGGGACAGGCAAAGTTTCGGAACAGAACAGAGACAAGGAATTTATCCAAAGAGGAGATGCATCAAATTCTACTTTATGTTGCAAAGCAGAAGTGAGACAACATGAGCAGAAAAATGAAACAATTCTAAAAGAGGAAGCAGTGCATAAAAAGAGAGGCAGTCCTTGAGCCATTCAGTCATCAATACCTACTCCTTGCCAGGCAATGTATAAAGTAAAAACAGATTTGCTACTAACCTACAGGCACTGAGGATAAAGAGACTATCTTTGTGAGTAGCCTGACTTCTCAGTGAGAACGTCTACAGGACAGTAATGCAGGAGTGTTTTCAAGTGCCGAGAGCAAACACCTACCGACCTTTAATTCTCTAACCCAGGTTTAAACACAGGCACACCCCAGAGACACTGCAGGTTCAGTGTCAGGCCACTGCATTAGATGGAGTATCAGAATAAAGTGAATCGCATACATTTTTTTTGTTTCCCAGTGCATGGAAGTTTCTACTACACTGTTGCCTAGTAAGTGTGCAACAGCATCATGTCAAACTGTACATACCTGATTAAAAATAATGCTACTGGAAACATGGTTACCAACAGATTTGCTCAATGCAGGTTGCTGCAAATCTTCAATTTGTAAGAAACAATTTCAAATTCTGTAAAAATTAAAAATGTTGGAAAGAATATTCTTAGAGATCATTCATCTAGCTCAGTCTCTTCACTGTGTGGATGAGCGAAGAAGCCTAGAGCAGAGAGGAGACTGACCTATACGGCAGAGAGATGGTGGGGCCAGGGCTGCCTCCAGGGCTCGCTTTCTTTCCACCCATCCCCTTCAGCACCGAGTTACACACACAGTGGCCGCTTCGCATCACTTTAGCTGTGCTACAAAGCTTTGAGGGTGTGCGTGCTAAGTTGTTTCTGTCGTGTCCAACCCTGTGTGACACCACGCCAGACTCCTCTGTCCATGGGATTTCCCAGGCAAGAATACTGGGGTGGGTTGCCCTCCTCCATGGGACCTTCCCGACCCAGGGATCAAACCCGTGTTTTTTTTAAGTCTTTTGCTTTGGCAGGCGGGTTCTTTAACACTAATTCAACCTGGGAAGCCCCACAAAGCTTTAGAATCAAGTCTGTTCACACGTGCTGTAAAATTCTGATACCTCTCTTTAGATTAAGGAGCTTTGTTACATGGTTTCTAGGCCCAAAGAGGTTTGAAGTGGCAGGTGAGCGGCAGGGGAAGATACAGATGTCGCCAGCAGCAACGGCAGCAAGACCCACGCGACAAGACCAGAGCAGAAGCTGATAAGCACCCAACCGCTGGGTGGCTTCCAGGACAGGCAAAGGAAAGGCGCATTCTTACAGGGACAAAATACGATCAGTCTCATAACCCGTGTTCTTTGCAGAACCCCAGTGGCCTTTTATTCTATAAGTGCTCCAAGCACTAACACAACAGAGCCCCCACCTCTTCCCTGAACACTTCCCTGAACACTTCCCTCTGTTTGGTGTAGCAGTTACCACTCACAACTTTATGTCATAAGAGTCAAATAGGAAGAAAGAGATAGAAAAACGAATTCGAGAAGCAAGATCCTAGAACGTTAATTTTATTTCACATGATTGTCTTCAATTATTATTGATAATGCAACTGAGTGCATTATCAATTATTACTGATAATGCAATCTTTAAAAAAAAATTCTTGTATACAGTGTCTGCTAGGCTGCATTTATTTTCATACTATCACTGGCCTCCTATTTCTAACCTCAGGGAAAATGCTACTCTTAAAAAGCAAATAAAAAATTACAGTTTCTTAACACAATTATTTCCTAATGACACACCTGTTTACAAAACAAATAAAAGCTGTTTAATGTCTGCACACAAACACACATACACAGCAGATTTGTGGGCAAGACTATCTGAGCTCACCACTTAATAAAGTACAACATTCAAAATGGAAAACGTATCTAGTCTTTACTTACCTTTCAGGTGAAGTTCAGGATGAAGGAACCCTATTCAAAATCTTCTCCTTTACATTTAAAAATAATAAACCTCTTTCCCCCTCCCCAGAGTCTCAAATTTTTCTTTTGATATCTGAAAACACATGTTGACAACCCTGCCACCCAACAACTTAAAAAGAAGTAACTCATGTATGTCTACAAAGAGCACAAGGTCCGAGTGACAAGAACTGCAAAGCCTGCACCAGATCCAAACTGACAAGGGGTCGCGCAGGGGTCAGGTTTTACCTTAAGATTTTCCCCGATTAGCATTTAATGTCACACCACTTGAGGGCAACAACATCTGACCGTGTCCCTTGATGTCACCCCCTTCAACCATAAGGAAAGGCAGGGCACACTGTCTTACCTCAAACTGTGGGTAAGGAGGAGTCATAGCTGATGGGGGCCCTGAGGTGGGAGGTGGCATCCCAGATGTGGGTGGGAACAGACCCAAGGCGTTCAGATTTAATCCAGGAATTAGATGTGCTTGAAGCTGCAATGGTTAAAAAAAAAAAGTCCCTTCATTTTACGATTACAAGATCAAGTACAAGTGAGCATTTATATGTGATAATATCCAGATTGTGACCTCTTGCCAAGTAAAGAAAGAAATCATTTTGTGAGTTAAATTTTAAAACAAAGCAGATGTTCCATGTGATTGTACTTTGGGTTACAGGTTATGTCTGCACATCATTCTGGCTATTTTAAACTCCATGTGCTGTCTGCCGCCTCTCTGATCTGAAGGCACACTAGGCTTCTCCAAGCAGGGAACACAGCCCTCCTTGCCTTTACGAGCAGCTCTCAGTGCTCAGACATACATGTTATTGTACGCTCTGGGCACACAGTAAAGAGACTGAGTATCTTGCATGAATTGAAGGAGCAAGCAAACCAGATCTGTTCATTAAAAAGCAGAACAGATAACAGATATGAAGAGATCTTTACTCCATGAAAAACATTTGGTGGTCATGAGTCTATAGACCTAAAACAAAGTCAAGCCCTTTGGGAATCAGGTTCCATCCTCCTGTCCCTTCAAATAAACCTATCTTTGGAATGGATCCAGGAGCCAGAAGTGGGATTTGGTTTTGGTTTCATTTGCCAAGGGTTGAGAAAATAAGGTGAAGGTGGCAGAGTTCAGACTCGAGCACCCTCAAGCCTGTTTTTACAAGGCCTGTGTGGGTTGGGATTTACTCCCGAGTGACCCTGAAACATCTGGAGGAGCAGTGATTATGTGAAGGTAGGGAGGCAGGCATGTGGGGGTGAAATGATTAGCATGTAAGGCACTTCTCACAACGGCAGTATCATTTTTACACTTCCCTTCTTTCAGGTTTAACGTTTCAGATGGCAGGCCCAACAAGAACTTTCTTTTTTTCAATCATCTACTTGAAAATTCAAGACGGACTTTTGAAATGCTACATTTTCCATACCATTCCATCCATCATGGCACAGCAGCGATGCACTTCAATTACCTTACCTGCACACAGATTTGTCATTTGAAATTCTTTTATCATCAAGGTTTACAAGTAACTAGGTCTTAAATTTCCCTTCATAAAAGTAGTTTTTATATATGCACTGTATTATAATCCTAATAAGCATGCAATGTAGGCAGGAGCCCCATTTTACAGATGAGGAAACTGGTGCTCCGAGAGACCAAGTAAGTTGTCCATGAGAATAAAGCTGTAAATGGTTGAGCTAAGATTCAAACTAGTTCACACACTCCTAAAGCCTACATTCCTATAATACCATAATCTCCCTTAAATTCACACTGTATGGGAAAGACTAACCTTTTTTAGGGAGGTATTAGGGGGAGCCTGGTGGGCTGCCATCTATGGGGTCGCACAGAGTCAGAAACGACTGAAGTGACTTAGCAGCAGCAGCAGCCTTACGTCACAGGTAAGGAAGCTAAGGCGCAAAGTTAGCTACAATCACAAAAGATGGTCAAGCCTGAGGTCCAAGTCTGTGTCGGCCCAACTATCCCAGGGCACTCACCCTGGTGCTCAAAGTCAATTAGAAACCACATCTAACAATGACACCATTAAAGAAATCAATGTTAAGGCAATCGAAAACATCTTTGAACTGTTCATCAAAACAAAGACATTTCCTTCATAAGAAGACTAACATTCATGGAAGCAATATCGTTTTCATAAGACTCCCTGATTTTCTTCATTATCTCTTCCTCGGCTTTGGCACATGTTTCCACGTTGCCTTTCACCGTAATGGTGCGCTCCGGATTGTACAGTGTCAGCTCCTGCAATCTGCAGATTGAAACAGAGAGGCCAAGAAAAAGACCGGAAATTATAGGAGGGAGACAGTTAATAATAGTTCAACCACAGATGGCAATTCAAACCCAACTGTGGAGGCTGGCAATGTGTAAAAGCAGGTGGTTAGACATCATGAAAAATGAGTAAGCCCCAAAAGTTGTGAATACAAGAATTGTAAAGCTGCAAGAGAATAGAAAATACTGCCCCCCACCTTCTCAATAAATATCTCTGGGTGTACGCAGTTCAATTAAGTCCATGTTTTAAACAAATTATACTTCTTGACCACTTAAGGTGAGCTTTATTCACAACTGAACAGTAAAGAAAATGATCCAGAGGAACCTATAGTTTTAGTGGAACCCAAGAGCCAGATGAATATAACCTTTAATAAATGCATTTCTAGTCTGCACTGACCAATCTGGGGTGTAATTGGTCTTGTTGTGCAACTGCATTTTTTCAGTCACCAAGCAAGGTAAGCAAGAAAATATTCCAAAATGGCACCCAGAATTCATATGTCTAAGCTTACTTTTGTTGCTAATTTTAGAATTTAGATCGACATAAGCCGGAGGAAATAATACAAATCAATCCATTCTGACTGAATTTTAAACAGTCCCTCAGTGACCATTTAGACAACTAAAAAGCTAAGATGTAACAGCAATATTCAGAAACTCTCTGCTTGTCTCAGCTCCTGTAGAAGCGTTAAAATCCATTCAGATGACACTGAGGCCATCTAAGTCTCAGCCATTCAACAGCCTTGAAGGGAAACCCATGGGAGGTACTTACCATGGAAACAAGACTCAGGAAATGGATGGAAAGGATACAGAATATTAGGACAGTTTCCTTCCATATTCTTAGGGTTAAAACTCTCATTTTCACTACTAGCCAAGTGTCTCAAGCTAAACATGAGTCAGATGAATGGGATGTTATTCCTTAACTTCTTCCCATACTTGTTAAAATATAAACCAATACAATGTTGTAAAGTAATTAGCCTCCAATTAAAATAAATAAACTTATATTAAAAAAAAAACCTGTCTACATAATGAAGATGTTTCATCTCAAAGCCCGTAAGTAAGTGTCTGTCTTCTCCTCAGGCTCAACCCACTCTCCCCTGAAAAACATATTCTATTACAGCTTTTAAAATAGCTGCTTCCAGAATAGCCTTTATGATATATTTTTTCTCCTCTTAAAACCTTGCCCTTTTTGAGCATAAAATTCGAGACAGGGTAGGATCATTCGTTCTTTCTACTGTTCTGCAGTTTTTCTTCCCCACTAAGCGGGACTTCCCACTTCCTTTCCACCCCCACTTCTACAAAAACTCCCTGCTCAGTGAACATACTGCCCCAGTCTTTCTCTACTATTCTTCATTAGTTCGTCACTCTCCTTCCCCCTCAACTTTTTTTGGGTGCCCCGAAGGAAACAAAAGTCACCCTCAGAAAAGAAAGGCCTTTCCACGTAATTTCAGAGCATTCATGGACTGTATGCATGAGGACCAGCCTCCAAGATCCCCACTCCCCAGTGACTGACCTCCCGCACTGACTGAGGCTGACTTGTGTCAACAACAATAGAAAAAATGGTCAAGAGAGTGACTTCTGAGACTATGTTACAAAAGACACAGCTGCTTCTGTCTTGCTATCTCAGGTTGTTCACTATGAGGAAAGAGAGCTGCTGTGACTTGAAGACGCCCCCACACAGCCCTGTGGAGGAGCTGAGCTGAGGTGAGGCCACATTCTGAGAGCAGCCATCAGCTTGGCAGCAACATCGAGAGACCCCCAAAGCAGGACCCCCCAGTCATGCTGTGCTCCTGAATGCCTGCTCCACAGAAGCCAGGTGAGCAAGAAATGCTTGCCCTTGTCTTTAGTGGCCAGTGTGGGGATAATCTGTTATTCAGCAATGGATAATACGCAGGGTTTTACATTCCGGCTTTCAGAGCAGATGCCAGAAAACCCCAGCAAGACTTCAGCGAGGAAATAGGCATGTCGAGTATTAGCGTGTCCTGCCTTTGTAGTGGAAACAGAGAACTCTTTCACCGTGGGTGACAGACAGACAGCAGGCAGGAGAGAATGGGTTTGAGAAGTATAAGCAGGGTGGGACAGGCCAGCTCCAAGACGTGTAATCCACTTAATATATAACCTATAGCTCGGAAATGGTACTTTTAAAAGTTTTCTAATTCAGAAGAAAGCAAGGCAGCACTTACGGAGATATTGTGATTTTAGTGTCAGTGTCCTGCTCAATTTTTTTAAGGTTCCGTCCTTCCTTACCAATGAGACGTCCTACAAAATTATTATGGGCCAAAATCTTCAAAGAATCTCTTCTGTGCTGTAAAGAAAAATAAAGCAAAATAAAAAGGCCATCAAATCAGAGTAAGTATACCTACTCTAGGGTAAAAGGACAATGTTCATTCATTAAACACTGACTTCCTGCCTACTGTAGGGAAGCATTCTGCCAGGTACACGGTAAAGCTTGCTGACCATCAGCCCACATTCTAGCAATGCATGAAGAGAGGGGGATGAAAAAACACTGACAAGTATTTGGACAGGAGTTAATTTTTAAAAGTTTTCTTTTATTCATCTCAGGGAATGTCGTCCAATAATGGATTCTAGTTAGCTCTTTAAAAACACCTTACTCAAACTCATATTCTGAAACCCCCAATACCAGATACCATATACAACATGAAACAGGGTGGTTTTAGAATAATGTTTAAATCCCCCCCTGGAGATAAAATGCATGATTTATAGAGGGAAACAGAAGAAACTCAACAGGGCCACACTTTGGAGGGAAGAGTGTCAGAGTGAGAGAGGGGGCTTTCACGCTGCACCTTTCTGACTTTCCGAGCCATGGACGTAGCACTGTGCTAACATGTCACTGGGGTCATCTAAGTGGTGGGCTTATTCTTCACCTTTCTCTATACTAAAAAGGAATTTTAATCTTATAATAAAGCAAAATGTAACACCTTCTAATTAAAATATATGCAATGTACTTCAAGGGCCCTCCAAGTTAAATGCCGGTAGTTAGGCCCTCAGGCTAGGACCAGCATCTTACTCTGGACCCTCCTCTCCGCACACCACCATGCTAGATGCTACAGGCAGCAGAGAACCCAGCCTCTGCTCACGGCTCCCATGCAAAGAGATGTAGAGTTTCAACTGGAAACACCTAAGTCAACAGCCAGCTTCTCACGGCACAAGACTGGGCACGTCCCAGCTCTGTTCTCCCTGCTTCTGAAGGGTGGGCTGGCAGACACAGTCTGAGCTCTAACAAGCTCCAAGTATAGGAGTGAGGGTTTGGGGTCCCCGCTTTGGGTAAATCCTAGGGATGCTTCTTGGAGCTTGGTGAGCTTCCTATGACCTCAGTTGCCTTCTTTGTACAGCTGGACTTTTCTCATTAACACCACTCACAACATAGCCAAACATGAATGAAAACGAAGTGTTTAAAAGACTTCTGCTCTGTAACCACCAAAACAACAGTGCCAACCCTCTGCTGCTCTTCAGGACAGGAATTGCCTGCTGGCAATTCCCAAAAATTATGTCAAAGAATCCCCAAAATAGGACCGCCTAAATATCAACCTCCCCACCAGTTAATTCTCTTTACTCACAATTTTATATCTTGAGCTTCTTTATGCATAATCTCCAGAATAGACTTACAAGCTGCAGAGGTGCCCTCAGGGGTAGAGAGGATAGTAATCGACTTCTCAGCAGCACCTGCATTCTCCTTCCGATGGACATCAATTCTTGGGGTGGGCACAAGGGGAGAGGGAAACAAGCGCTATAAGCATGTATTCACAACACTCTGCCAGCACCACCTGTAAAGTCACAGCACTTCTGGGCAAAGAGTGGGTGACTCACTTTCCTCAAAAGCGAGTCTTGATAAGCTGTCACCATGGACAAGGCCAATGTTAATTCCAAGAATATTCCCCTCTCTCTGTTCATGCAGGGGCATGAGCAGCTGCATGTACTTAATTTTCCTTTTAAGTGCCATAGGTCAAACATCTCATACCCAAGAGTCTGGGTTCAAACAAAAGGCTTTCTTCCACTCAAAAAACAAGGGAGCCTGGAGCACAGCCAAGAGGACTGCAGCTGGAACCCCCAAGTCGGGGGCTACTGACTCCACTGACAGCGTGGCCACCGTCCGTCACAGGTGGGGGTTTCACTCCCTGGTTTCCTCTTGCAGGTGCTTTCTCCACGTTGCCTTCCCGATCAGGGCAAAGTCCACAACAAACAGGGACAGGAGTGGAACCCAAAGAAAGGGCGGCGGTTCCATATCCAAAAAGGCAAGTGGCCACTACACACGCCATGATCTTCAGTCTCACTGGTCCTTTAAACAAGGTGTCGTGCTCTTCCAGACCTGCACAGAGTCGTGCAGATGGGCATCTGGGACAGGCACATCTCTGGCGTGGTGCAGAGTACAGAACGATCTGCCGAACTGCTTATCCTTTGACCCAAGAAGTCTAATTCTTGTAATATCTCCTACAGATGTAGTCTCACACGTGGGCTAAGAGTGGTGTTTCTCACCCTCCAGCAGTCCTGGCATTTCGGGTCAGACCAGTTCTTTGGTGTGGAAGCCAGTCTGTGTGTTGCAGGATGCTGAACATCTCTGGCCTCTGCCCTGTAGACACCAGCAGCACCCCCGCCCCCATCTAAGTGTGACAACCAAAACTGTCTCCAAACAGACAGATGTCTGCTGGGGAAAACATCACCATGGGGTGAAACCACTGGGGCAAGCGTGTTCACCGCTGCACGATTTGTAGTAGAAAGAACTGGAACTATCTTGGAAATACCAATCAGGAAGAAACTGTTAAATAACATATCCATATCACACAGCTGTTCATAAATGTGGTAAAATTACAGGTGCCAACAAAGCAAAAGGTCCTTGATCTTATGTGAAAAAACAACACACTACATACCATGATATGAATTCCCTTTTAAAGCTACATGTGTTAGTAGATACGAGGAACAAGTCTTATAAAGACATATTCCCAACTCGGTGGTCACCTTAGGGGTTAGACAGAGATTAACTCTTTTAATGTACATACTTGTACACTTTGAATTAAATACAAAAACAAGTCTTCTGTTTAAAAAGTACAAGAAAGAAAATCAACTATCAAAAAAAGTATGGTCAGGGAACATTATTTTAAGTTCCTCTGGCCACTCAAACACTAGATGGAAAGGCTATGTAACTCGAGGTCATGAGAATGACCACTACATTTTGCCAATAAAATCAAGGCTTGGATTTCATTTTCCCAAATGCCTAATTGAAAACCGAAGATTTATCTCAGAATTAAAACCTATAGCAAAAAATAAGGGCAATGTAGAAGTGAAACAAATAAGTAATATCTAGAAATAACCAATAAAAAGAGTATCTTATATAACAGCTCTATCTCAGGAACCACCTTCCCAGTCACTGGTTTCAATTTCCCATCAATCTCAGTATTGCTTCTCTTCTAGGAGGTGACGTGCTCACCTTCCTCCTTCCAGTTTATTTCCACCTGCTCACTGTGCAGATTACTGAACTCTGATCCTCTGAGAGTAAGGAATGTGGCTTCACAGATTAGGGCAGCCCTGTGAGGCTACTCCAGAAGCAGAGGATCTGATGATGACTGGTTTCAATGGCAGGAGTTAATTAAATCTGTTGGCAGAGCTGCCAGTGAATCATCGAACACAGCTCTCACTTTCCTTCCCTCTCATGCTCCACCTTCCTGCTTAACTAAAACAAACAGTTTCATTTAAATCACAGGAGCTCTTTCTCTGACAAGGAAATGAGCAGCTTTAAAAGGAACAACTTTCATCGGCCATGTGATGAGGAAGGGAAACGACTGAATAATTAGTTTCTGCAGGCAACGGGGAATCAATGCAAGAGAGACGCTCTTGATTTTCAATTAAAGAGAAGCTCTTGTATTAAAATGAGGCAAATCTGAGATGGAAACTGACTGGGCTCTGGTTCAGGTATCGTCCCTACCTCTGACATCATGAAGTCAGGCCAGCGACTTTGCACAGCGGCAGCCAGCACTCTGCATCTGCCCGACTCCCACGTGGGGGAAGGCAGGGCCAGGCACCACTCCTCCGGGGGGGTGAGTGCATGCCCACCACTAGACAAGGCTCATTTTGCTTCTACATCAGAAATGGGCCCGCCACCTGAAGGCTGGCGTGGTGCCTGTGGTCAACGTGGATAACCTCTTAAGCCTGTTGGAACAAACACGGCACCATAGCTGTACTTTCTGAAAAAGACTCTGCTTAACTCCTTGGACCACACGAAATAATTTTTCTCACTAAATTTAAAAAGCAAAATGATCCACAACCATCTCATGACTCGAGAGGTGTGTGCACACTCCCTCTTCTCTCTAGTGCATCCACAGTTCCTCAGGAAACACGGTGGCAACTGTCCCAGAGACACGCCTGGCGCAGTTTACAGAACGGAGGGCAAGGACAGAGTTCATCATCGAGCTGCTTTAGGTCAGATTCCTCACATACAGCACCACAGGATGGTTACCAACGCCAAGCCACGGACATAACCACTGGAGCTCCAAAACTGAGACAGTGCCTTGGATATACTTTAACAGAATTAAACATGATGCACACGCAGTTATTTCACTCATTTGACAAAAATGAACGCCATCAACATGCCCAGTGCTGGGACTACAGTGATAAATAAAAACAAACAGCTCCTGCTTTCTGCTCCTAAAAATTAGCTCCAGTATTTGATGGAGAATCTTCTAACTCCAAAAAACTGCAAATTGAAACTATCAAACAACATCCTAAAGAAAGAACCATTCTAACTGCGTGGCTTAAACACAGGATAACTACAGATCATAAACTGAATTATTCTTCATTGAAGTAAAGCAAGACTGACAAACGCTTCTGTGTTGGACCTAGAAAATTACCTCTAAAAGCACAGAAGGCAGGTGCCAGTGGAGGTCGGGGAGGAGATGAGGGAGCAGAGAGCCACCTAGAAGCTGCCTTTGTTGGTCAGGGCCTCCCCCATCAGGAGTCTCATTTGTTTTCCATTCATGTGTGAAAATCGAAAGTTCTCTTTGAGATTAAGGTTTAGCCTCAGGTTTTTATAAAATGAACACTAAAGATATGAAATCACAAGGTTTTTCTAGATTCCCAAGTAGCATACAAGGGATCATAACCATGTTAGGAGGACATAAAGCACAGAAGGCAGGTGCCAGTGGAGGTCGGGGAGGAGATGAGGGAGCAGAGAGCCACCTAGAAGCTGCCTTTGTTGGTCAGGGCCTCCCCCATCAGGAGTCTCATTTGTTTTCCATTCATGTGTGAAAATCGAAAGTTCTCTTTGAGATTAAGGTTTAGCCTCAGGTTTTTATAAAATGAACACTAAAGATATGAAATCACAAGGTTTTTCTAGATTCCCAAGTAGCATACAAGGGATCATAACCATGTTAGGAGGACATGAAGTAGCAAGCAACGAACGTACTGTGTTATGAAGATTCAAATGCCCACCGCACCCCAGGAAATACTCACTTAGACTGGGTCTGTTTGGTGATATTCCGAATGGTGGCGCCTTCTTTTCCTATAATGGCTCCAACGAACTGGGTGGGAACCAGCAGGCGCAGAGGCAAGTCGCACGGCTTCTGCTTGGACACTGACCCTGGAGACCCCTGCCTCGAGGAGCCCCTCTGCCCAAACCCACGCCGGCCACGAGGCTGCTGGGACGGGCTCTGCTGGGCCGCCATCTCATCGGGGATGTAGGCCACTCTCAGCGTGAAGTTCTCCAGCTGGAACCCATTCAGCTTGTCTAAAGCTCTGAAAGCCAACAAGGAGCAGAGGGTGGGAAGAGGAACCGGGCTGAGTAACAGCAGTACCACCTCTCCCACTCAGGATCCCTGGCTCTAAAGCACGCGAGTACAGCCACTGAGCAGACAGCAAATCCAGAACACACCTCGCACACCTCGCCCACATGCTCTCTGAAGGACACGTGGGGAAAACAGACAGGTCCCAAGGGAACATATTAGCCATTTACCAGGAAAGTGAACACACATTTTGTCAAACTCTAAATGGGGACTTCCCTGGTGGTCCAGTGGTTAGGACTTGGTGCTCTCACTGCTGAGGTCTGGGTTCAATCCATGGGCGGGCAAGTAAGATCCCAGAAGACACACAGTGTGGCCAGAAAAGCCCAAGCAAACAAAAAACAACACTTACTAAGCTATTCACCATGAAGCAGTAGCAGCCTGTGAGGACCTCCACAGAAGAGGAGGAGGGGCTCCCCTCTGGCTAGTCTTTCCAAATCAGTATAGAAAAGATGTTAAAATACATACCTCCCTTGCTTTAACGTCTTAAGAACAAATATTTAAAACACTTTCAGAATCAAAGGACAAAAATCTCTGAGCCACTCACTGAAGAAAGCAGAATTTAATACTCATGTTTCTTACCACTATAAAATCACTCGATACCTATTATGAGCCTGTTCTTGAGGGGAAAAAGCAATCTATGACCTTGTGGAATTTATGATCTGATTTGAGGCAGGGAGACAGGGGTGGTGGTGAACCAAAGCAAACAACGAAAACTGTCTTCTCCCTATTGATCCATCCATCCATGCACCCATTAATCTATTTTGAGATGAGCTTTACTTTTACTTTTTTTTTTTCCCCCATTTTAGAGGCTTGTTATGGAAAAGTATGGAAATTAAAAGATGCTTGCTTGCTCCTTGGAAGAAAAGCTAGGACCAACCTAAACAGCATATTAAAAAGCAGAGACATTACACTCTGCCAACAAAGGTGCATCCAGTCAAAACTACGGTTTTTCCAGTGGTCATGTATGGATGTGAGAGTTAAGACTATAAAGAAGGCTGAGGGCCGAAGAATCAATGCTTTTGAACTGTGGTGTTGGAGAAGACTCTTTGCGAGTCCTTTGGACAGCACAGAGATCAAACAAACCAGTCAATCCTAAAGGAAATCAATGCTGAATATTCAATGGAAGGACTGATGCTGAAGCTGAAACTCCAATACTTTGGCCACCTAATGCAAAGAACTGACTCATGTGAAAAGATCCTAATGATGGGAAAGATTGGGGGCAGGAAGAAAAGAGGACAACAGAGGATGAGATGGTTGGATGGCATCACTGACTCGATGGGCATGAGTCTGAGCAGGCTTCAGGTGATGGACAGGGAGGCTTGGCGTACTGCAGTCCATGGGGTTGCACAGAGTTGGACACAACTGAGCGAGTGAACTGAACTATGGAAAAGTACCCAATTTTAAGTGAACATCTCCATGAACTTTCACACAGTGAGCATGCATCTCCAGATTCAGAGCTGGGACACCCCAGTGTCCCAGAAGCCCCGCCAGGACCTCCTTCCAATGACTGTCCCTCCCCTCGGCTCCTCACACCATAGGAGGATTCTGCCTGTTTACATTTCTATATAAATACCCATGTCTGGCATCTTTAACTTATCATTTATGAGATAAGTGGGTAAGATTCCTAAGTTTATAAGATACATTGGTGTGTTTTAGCTTAATGACGTATTTTAAAAGTGAAGAACTCAATAAAAGGTGGCAGAAAATACTGCCATATAGACATCACCCTAATAATACATACTCCCAGTGCACACAGAATTAAAAAAAAGAAAAGAAAAAGGCGTCATGCGTTCTCCAGGGTTACTCAGAATCTTTGCTCAGGTGGTATTCCAGTGGGCCCTGAGTTCGATCCAGGCAAGGAGAGAAAAACAGGCATAAAATGCTTTGTCTGGTTGCTCAGAATGATCATTTGTGGTTCACGTACTGCTTTCTTTATCTGGAGATTTTTTCCATTTCAAAGGGAAAGAGAATAGGCCCAGCACCAAAAAGGGTAACAAAAGCATGAAACTGCATGGCAGATGCAGAAAGCCAGACAAGACACACCAATGTTCCAGGACGCAGAATTCCGCCCTTTTCGCACGTCAGTGCCCTGTTCCACCACTATCCTACAGTTCCATGCACACGAATTAACTCTTTAAAAGGTCCCAGTCATACAGACTAACAGAGTATCAAGAAATTTCTATCACCATTACCTCCAAGACCCTTCCTAGAGTAACTGTTAACTGTGATAACTTCTGCAAATGGACCAGATCTTTCCATCTGTTCACACAGGTGTGTAAGTGTTCAGTACCTCGTAAAGTATAGCTGAGATCATGATATACATAGTCTTGTGATTTGTTGTTTTTCCAAATACAATACATTTGGGGATATTTCCATGCGAGTTCTGTATCAGACGATACTCTTTTCCTGTGTATGTGTGTGTGTGTGTAACTGAATCACTTTGCTGTACAGCAGAAATTAACAAGACACTGTAAATCAACTATACTTCAATTTTTTTAAAAAAGTAGCTAAAGATGGTATTCTTTTCATAAGCTTCACAGGTGACGGCAAACACACAGAAAAACTTGTTTTATCAATGCCCTGATACAAGAACCTTCAGTTAACACATTTTTCCTACCTTCTTCCCTCTCCTTTTTCCTTAAAGAATATGTGGATTAAGGGCCCTGAAGTATATTGGCTATTTCTAAAGGAAGACAACAGCTAGAAATTTTATTAACATCAATGATGTACATTTACTACAGAAAGTTTGGAATTACAGATGTTTCAACAAATTAGATAAAGCTTTTCAAGGCCCAGGAGAAACCTATCCATGAAGCTTCTTTCGAAGACAAGAGGAGAGCCCAATGCAATGAAGGGCTCAACTCGACCTGGGACATAAAAGGACAGTTCACAGTATCATCCTCCCCACTCTGAAACTGAGCATTTCAGAAGAGAGCAAGTGACTGTGCAATTAAGTCAGTAATGGTACTTTAAAAAAAGAAGCTGGGGCTGGGGAGCCCTTCCCTGGTGGCTCAGAAAGTAAAGAGTCAGCCTGCAACGCAGGAGATGTGGGTTCCATCCCTGGGTCAGGAAGATCCCCTGGAGAAGGAAATGGCAACCCTCTCCAGTATTCTTGCCTGGAGAATTCCATGGACACAGGAGCTTGGCGGGCTACAGTCCATGTCACTAAAAAGTTAATTAGCTTCTTTCCTGATTAAGAGACATATACAGACAGACAGTCCTTCTCCATGGAAAAAGAGATAAACATGTAAGTCACCAGATGCTTCTGTGTATCCAAATATAGTCACGTGTGTTCCAAGAAGCAACTCTCAACTTGGAATAAACTGTAACTAAATTATAACTTCCCAACTTCACTGTACTGCTTTAAGAAATCTTCTTTAAGAAATCTTCTTAAAGCACTACAGTCAGGGGAAAAGAAAAGACGCTCTCCACTGGGAGGCCAGGCGGCACAGTGCTCCAGGACCCAGTGTTGTCCGGGACCCAAAGACTCCAAACTCAGGTTGTTCCCGTCAGAGAGCAAACAGCATGCCCTGTGTGCACCCCACTGCTGGCTGCCAGGGCTCCTGAGCCCTCACCACACGGCACTCCACACCCGGACAGCTGAGGGCACAGGAGTGAGTCAACTGCCAGCAATGACTGCCTCATGACTTAAGACTGGACATTTATGAATTTTAAGTCTACCAATATAATCTCTCTATGCTACACTGTATACTGGTCTGCTGAGTTCAGGGGAAAACATTCTAGTATTTTCACCAACCTTACTGTACATGTACACCTGATCAAGAATTGTCATCTAATTATTCGAAACATGCATTCAGTTCAGCAGAACTCAAGGATGTTTATCCCACATGTGTATTACTCAGAATGCTGTTCCCGTCATTACTTGCATGCTCTGCTGTGATTTTTGAGTCAATCAGAAGATGGTGAGTAGTGTTTTTTGTTTCGCTTCGTTTTTGGCTGCCCTGGGTTCAAAGCTGTGCCTCCTGCATTGGAAGTGCAGAGTCCCAACCACTGGACCACCAGGAAATTCCCACCCATGAGCAGTTTTGCTGGCTGGTAGAAGGAAATGGCAACCCACTCCAGTGTTCTTGCCTGGAGAATCCCAGGGACGGGGAGCCCAGTGGGCTGCCGTCTATGGGGTCGCACAGAGACGGACATGACTGAAGCAACTTAGCAGCAGCAGCAGCCGCACTTAATCGCATTGATAAGTTTATTAGGGTAGATCACAGGGTAGGACTGAAAGGGTCTTGCAAGAAAGAATAAGTAGTTTATCTCAAGGATTAGAGAGTAAGAAGAACAGAGTCTCAGAGAAGTTAAATGTATCCAATGGTACACACATACAGAGCTGAGTAGTGAAAAAAAGACTAGAATTCTAAACCAGCTTGAAGAGTAAGTAGCCAAGGAACCTTGGAAAGGTCATTTTGTGATTTGGCATTAGCCTCCTCACCTGAAAAACTATAAACGACCAGATTTATGGTCTTTAGATGCTATAAATTCCATGTCTAAAATCTTTTCCTTATTCCTAGATCTCACTGCTGGGTATCATGTAGGTCCTAACAAAATGAGGCTTAGCCATCATTGAAAAGTCACATCATTCCATTTTCTCCTTGTACCAAGAGTAAGAGGCTGAAACACACAATTCAGCAATAATTACCAAAAGCCTGATGATGCAACTGCAAGGAGGCATCTTAAGGAAACAATGGAAGACTTCATTACCAAACTAGTTCTAATGGCAAAAAACTGCAAACAATCTACATGCCCACCAGAGGACTAGCCACCTAGACTGTGGTGGGGCTGACACACCAGAGAGACCACTAACAGTATAAATACAGCTAACGGAAAGGCACCTGCACCACTCTACAGAATGATCCTTGGCATGTTGAAAGTTGCAATGATGACCTATATGGGAAAAAATCTAAAGGCTGGATATATGTATATGCATAACTGATTCCCTGGTAGCTACCTGGCTGTAGCTACCAGCTAGCTAGTAGCTACCAGCTACTAACTCAGCTGGTAAAGAATCTACCTGCAATGTAGGAGACCCTGGTTTGATTCCTGGCTTGGGGAGATCCACTGGAGAAGGAACAGGCTACCCACTCCAGTATGCTTGGACTTCCCTGGTGGCTCAGCTGGTAAAGAAGACGCCTGCAATGCAGGAGACCTGGGTTAGATCCCTGGGTTGCAAAGATTCCCTGGAGAAAGGAACTGCTACCCACTCCAATGTTCTGGCCTGGAGAAGTCCATGGACTGTTCCATGCAGACGCAGAGTCAGACATGACTCAGAGATTCTCACTCACTCACTCACAACTGACTAACTGTGCTGTATAGCAGCAACTAACACAACATCATAAATCAACTATACACCAATACAAATTAATTGTGAATAATAAATATTAAGTTGTAATGCATGAGACAAAGACTACCAAACTTGATGTCAAATTTCACACTGATTATCTCTGAATGGCAAAAAGAGCAAAAAATTTATTGATCTTACCTACTTGATCTATTGCTCCTTTTTCTAGAATAAATCTTCCATTTACATAATTTTCCAAGTTTAAGAGTCAACATCCTCCCCTTGGCCATCAGCCAAGTTGTTTCTAACCCTTCTGTGTGTACTTTATACAAATCTTCAGGCTGATATAAAAAGATCTGCAATAGCAGCTTCAATATATAAACTATATTTCTATTCCACAACAACAAAATACACAACAGAAATAAAAATCCATGGACAACACAGGTCCTACTGTATAACACAGGGAACTATATTCAATGTCCTGGGATAAACCATAATGGAAAATACAAAATACACGTGCTAAGTCGCTTCAGTCATGTCCAACACTTTGTGACCCCATGGACTGCAGCCCACCAGGTTCCTCTGTCTATGAGTATAACACAGGGAACTATATTCAATGTCCTGGGATAAACCATAATGGAAAATACAAAATACACGTGCTAAGTCGCTTCAGTCATGTCCAACTCTTTGTGACCCCATGGACTGCAGCCCACCAGGTTCCTCTGTCTATGTGATTTCCCAGGCAAGAATGTTGGAGTGGGTTGCCATTCCCTTCTCCAGGGGATCTTCCAGGCCCAGGGATCAAACTCGCATCCCCTGCAGCTCCTGCATAGTAGGTGGATTCTTTATCACTGAACCACTGCAGATAACTCAGTGCATTATATATAATACACACATACATATGTATGCATAACTGAATCACTTTGTTGTACAGAAGAAATTAACACAGCATTGTTAACAACTACAGTTCAATTTTAAAAAATAAAATACCAAATTTATCTTTAGAAACGCCTTAGGATCATCAAAAAAGCAAGAGAGTTCCAGAAAAATATCTATTTCTGCTTTATTGACTGTGTCAAAGCCTTTGACTGTGTGGACCACAACAAACTCTGGGAAATTCTTAAAGAGATGGGAATACCAACTGACCTGCCTCTTAAGAAATCCGTATGCAGGTCAGGAAGCAAGTCAGAACTGAACATGGAACAACAGACTGGTTCCAAATAGGGAAAGGAGTACATCAAGGCTGTACAATGTCACCCTGCTTATTTAATTTATATGCAGAGTACATCATGAGAAACACTGGGCTGGAGGAAGCACAAGCTGGAATCAAGATTGCCGGGAGAAATATCAATAACTTCAGATATGCAGATGACACCACTCTTATGGCAGAAAGTGAAGAACTAAAGAGCCTCTTGAAAGTGAAAGAGGAGAGTGAAAATGTTGGCTTAAAACTCATCATTCAGAAAACTAAGATCATGGCATCTGATCCCATCACTTCATGGCAAATAGATGGGAAACAGTGACAGACTTTATTTTTTGGGCTCCAAAATCACTGCAGATGGTGATTGCAGCCATGAAATTAAAAGATGCTTACTCCTTGGAAGAAAAGTGATTACCAATGTAGATAACATATTAAAAAGCAGAGACATTACTTTGCCAACAAAGGTCCGTCTGTCTAGTCAAAGCTATGGTTTTTCCAGTGGTCATGTATGGATGTGAGAGTTGGATTATAAAGAAAGCTGAGCTCAGAAGAATCGATGCTTTTGAAGCAGGGGTTGGAGAAGACTCTTGAGAGTCCCTTGGATTGGAAGGAGATCCAACCAGTCCATCCTAAAGGAAATTAGTCCTGAATATTCATTGGAAGGACTGATGTGGAAGCTGAAACTCCAATACTTTGGCCACCTGATGCGAAGAACTGGCTTATCTGAAAAGACCCTGATGCTGGGAAAGATTGAAGGCAGGAGAAGAAGGGGATGACAGAGGATGAGATGGTTGGATGGCATCACCGACTCAATGGACATATCAATAACTTCAGATATGCAGATGACACCACTCTTATGGCAGAAAGTGAAGAACTAAAGAGCCTCTTGAAAGTGAAAGAGGAGAGTGAAAATGTTGGCTTAAAACTCATCATTCAGAAAACTAAGATCATGGCATCTGATCCCATCACTTCATGGCAAATAGATGGGAAACAGTGACAGACTTTATTTTTTGGGCTCCAAAATCACTGCAGATGGTGATTGCAGCCATGAAATTAAAAGATGCTTACTCCTTGGAAGAAAAGTGATTACCAATGTAGATAACATATTAAAAAGCAGAGACATTACTTTGCCAACAAAGGTCCGTCTGTCTAGTCAAAGCTATGGTTTTTCCAGTGGTCATGTATGGATGTGAGAGTTGGATTATAAAGAAAGCTGAGCTCAGAAGAATCGATGCTTTTGAAGCAGGGGTTGGAGAAGACTCTTGAGAGTCCCTTGGATTGGAAGGAGATCCAACCAGTCCATCCTAAAGGAAATTAGTCCTGAATATTCATTGGAAGGACTGATGTGGAAGCTGAAACTCCAATACTTTGGCCACCTGATGCGAAGAACTGGCTTATCTGAAAAGACCCTGATGCTGGGAAAGATTGAAGGCAGGAGAAGAAGGGGATGACAGAGGATGAGATGGTTGGATGGCATCACCGACTCAATGGACATGGGTTTGAGTAAACTCTGGGAGTTGGCAATGGACAGGTAGGCCTGGCGTGCTGCAGTCCACAGGGTCGCAAAGAGCTCGACACTACTAGAGTGACTGGACTGAACTGAACTAGATAATAAGCGGCCTTAAATACAAAAAAAAAAAGAAGAAATAGTAACTCTAAAATAAAAAAAGAATATGTAGAAATTCTTAAGGGTTATTTGTTTGTCACTCATGACAAATCTTCCAATTAATTAGAATCATTGTTATCTGAGCATCCCCAGAAGATGGAAGGAATAGGTTATCCATGAAATCCAAGTCTGTCTTGCTTCCAGGAACAAGAAACACTAAATATACATTCCTGATTTAAATAAGTTTCCATTATTCTTACTCATTTATTATTCTAAGAAATTAGTAATTTGAGGCTTGTGGTTAAAACAAATATATGTATTTCCTAGTACTATCAGCACTGTTAACTTTTGATTTTTTTCTTAGCCACAAGGTGGCAGGAATTTCCATGTTAAATTCTGTCTTAGAGACATAGCCTTATTGAGGAATCCTCTAAAAACTGTCATTAAAAAATAAAAAAAGTGTGTCATTCATAAAGCTTGAAGTAAAAAGAGGCTTTTGAACTAGTCTCTAACTCCTGAGGGTTATAATAACTCCAGTTACTATCTGAAATGAAGTATCCTGTACAATAACAGGGCATTCTCTACAGCAGTGAAAAATGCTGGGGAAATGTTTAATTGCTACTGACTGACTACCTTCGCATCTCACAGACAGGATTATATCAAGGAACATTAACTTGAGCAGAGTCATAGCTAGAAAAGTGGCATAAGGAGTCCATTCCACTCTGGAAATGAACCCTCTTAGTCTCCGCACTCTACTCACACCCGCACAAACGCATCCCAGTTACAGAGACGCCTATGTTAACACACGCTAAAGATGTCAACTGAGAATGTCAACTCAGCCCTTATCACCTAGAGAATAAGCTTTGGATGGCTGCCATGGGAAAGGCAGGAAGAAATCATGCCAGCTTAGCTTAGGCAGCAGACAGTCTTGGTGAAGCTCAGAGAACAGGCTCTCCGGGTTCAGCAGACAAGTCCTGAATGGATCAGCCTTCCCCTGCGCAAGCCACGACTAGCTGCTCTGCGGGTGCCCAGAACCAATGGGTTGAACCAGAATTATTATTTACTGGGCGCCAGGCCATTTGATAAGACTACTGTCTATAAATGTGGGCATAGATACACAAATATATTTGTTTCTTGTCAGCCCTCATTTTGTAGCTGAGAAAAGACGCTCAGAGAGGTTAAGGTTACAGTCAGAGCTGCCTGACTTCAGAGTCCATGCTTTTTCCACTTTATCAAATGACTCTCAAATACTATTAATTCTCCTTTAAAAATGATAGTGCACTCCCTATCTTTAAAAAAAAAATTTACTAGAAAACTAATAGCTTTCATAACACTGTCCACAAAACTATTTGTCCATTCTGTTAACTTCCTATGAATACTCACTCACTGTCTAATTCTCTTTGATTTTTGAAATTCTTGAGGTGGAGAAAACTCAGGATTCTTAGAAGGAAAATTCAACTTGGACAAGAATTAATAAAGTAATCCCTCTCCAAATATTCTTCCAGCACCAGGGGGCACACTCTTGAGGACAGAAACTTTGCCTTTATTCACTGGCAACCTTTGGTCAATAGCTGACACTCAATAAATGTTAATGGACTGAATACTAGAATAAAGGACATGATGACTTTCCCTCCTTGAAATGCCCAGCTGATTTCTTTAGATGCTATAGTTACCTAAGCCACAAATTCCTAACAGTCTTTCCCTCCCTTCATGTGATCCACAGGATCCTGACCATCTCTATCATCACAAAGTACTTTCAAAATTAAAACGTTTCCACATCCGCCGGGCATGTCTTCTGCCTTGATGAGAGTCTGCCCTGTGCCTATACTCCGAATGCTTTGGAATTTTTCTAAGGGGGTTAGGGGTGCTAAATATCAACCTGTCCCCAGTCAAGTTCACTTTAAATCTCTTCAAAGCTACGTACAGCTATGTAGGTATTCTCCAACAGACATTCTCTCATATGGCTAAATAACTGTCACACTAAGCATTTCCCTCTCTACCAAGCTAGCCTCACATAATAAATCATCAAGTAAGGCAACTGGGACTGGCCTCCGACAATCCTCAAATATCCTTGGGTTTATCGTGTCAGCCCTTATTTTCCATCTGCCAGAGAGCAGGCTCTGTCAAGTACTTAGTAGAGCTCTTTGCACAAACTGGACCATGTAAATGAATGGAGCACCTGTCTTTCTCACTGCACACTTTTACCCTCACTCTACTTCAGGTATAAAATGTGAAATTTTCCTGTTCCTCTCACATCATGATTGAAGAATAGTTTGTGAGAAATCAGTTTATTTTACAACTCATACTACAATTCTATGTCTTCATATAAACTGTTGAGGCTTCCCAGGTGGCTCAGTGGGAAAGAATCTGCTTGCCAATGCAGGACACTCCAGAGACACAGGTGTAATCCTTGAGTCAGGAAGATCCCCTTGGAGGAGGAAATGGCTACACACTCCAGTATTCTTGCCTGGAAAATCCCATGGACAGAGGAGCTTGTGGGCTACAGCCCATTGGGTTGCGAAGAGTTGGACATGCCTAAGCAACTAAGCATATAAACTGTTAACATTTATGTTAAATAAATGAAAGATACAAAGAGAAGGGAAATTTGAATATTTTAAAATCTGTTAAGAGTCTCTACAGACATGGAGATCAGACTTGTGGCTGCTAAGGGTCAGGGGAAGGATGGACCAGGAATTTGGGGTTGGTAGATACAAACTGTTATGTTTAGAGTGGGTAAATAAGGTTCTCCTGTTTGGCACAGGGAACTATATTCAATCTCCTTAGATAAATCATAATGGAAAAGAATATTGAAAAAAGAATGTACATATGTGTGAAACTGAGTGACTCTGCTATAAAGCAGAGTTAGCACAACACTACTAATCAACTATGCTTCAATTAACATTTTAAAATATACATTAAGAGTCTCGAGTCTGGCTTCTGAGAAAAATGTGAAATTAACATGATTAGATACTACTTTTTACTCACTTGACAGGCCAGGTTTGATAAAGCCCTGCGTTAGGGAAAATTAAGGAGGAATGGACACTCTCGTAGTCCTGGGGGGGGGGGGATTTAAACTATTCAAGATCTAGAAAGGATAACTCATCAATATCCAACAAAAAAGGCACATTCTTCTTGACTTAGCAAATTTACTTCTAAGAATTTAACCTATGACTGTGCTTACACACTTGCAAAATGACTGCAAAATGGATTCACTACATCTTTGTTCACAACTGCAAGAGACCTAAAAATCTAATTTGAGACTAAGACATTCCACATCTATACAACCAAATTCTATGCAGCTATAAGAGATACGTTATATACGTTTAAAACCCTCAAATGCTATGGTATCATCTGTGTAAAACAGGAAGAAGAATACACAGATGTACTAGTCTTCTATATGGTTATCTCCGAGGAAGCAAAGTGAAGTATCGGGGAACAACACTGGAAGGAAGATTTGCAGTATACGCATCTAGACTTTAAAAATTCTGAACCATGTAAATATTACCAACTTTTAAAGGAAAAGCTCCCCTTGTGTTATGCAGATTTCCAGCTCTCTCCCCAGCCCTGCCTGCCTTCTCATCGGCCCTCCACGGGCCAGTGCTGCCTTTGGTAGCCTAGCTCTGTTCCCACCCGTGCCGCTGGTTTTGCCCTTGCCCCTTAGGGCTCAGGTCAGTCAGCATGGCCTTTGCTCCCCCACAGAGAGCACAGTCTGGTCCGCCTGAACATAGAGCGACTGGGCACCCCGTGTGCCATCCCTCCATGTCTGTGCTCTGAGCAGGCCAGTCACAAGCAGTATTTGTGGGATCCTTATTTCTTCCCTCCAGTGGTCAATTTGTTAGATTATTCCCAAGCCTATAGAATTATCTTTTCCTAGGGGAAATTTTTTGATCTGTGGAATTTTGCCTGTCTGTTGCACTGGAATTTTTTTTTTTTCCCACCAAATTACATTAGCCCCATGCCTACACACTTCTAAATGACATTTGGTAATCATGAGAAAAGTAACACGTAAACTTAACATTTAACACTGGTGTTGGTTTAACACATGATCAACTTACCAGCTTCGTGTAGAACAGCAGCAATGTATGTATCATACCAATAATAAGGGGAAAAAAGGTCTTTAATGTAATTTAGCAATGATACCCACGTGCAGAACATTTTGCAAACAGGATATAATTCAGCATCGTACTATAACTATTACTGGCATTAACATTATATTGAAAATGTAATAAAACTTTAACCGATGTAGATTCTTAACAGACATTCAAACTTAAAAAGATTTGCAAGGTCAAACTTCACAAAATAAAGTTGTCTGCTACCCACTAGCCCAAAATAAAAGTACTGTATTTAACCTTGTTATTACATAGAGATTAGACGTTTCAAACTGCTTACTGTCTGGCTTGCTCCTTATTGGAATAGGTTACGTTGACGACGGCAGTTTCTGAGTCAGTGTTCACTACAGGAAGAAAAAAGAGAAGAGGAAAAGAAGTTAGTTTTCTTTCTACTTTCTTCTTTTTACAAATTTGAAAGCAATTGAGAAGACATGTACCTTGCTCACAGCTCTCCACCACTCCATACTGGACTAGTAAACTATCCAGCACCTATCAGGAGGGGGAGACAAAATTACAAGTTTTCAGTTTCCCGTGTTATTCGCAAGGGTAGGAGACGGTTTTTAAGTAATTGTGATGGAAATGAGCCCCCCAAAATTAACTGGGGTTTGCGAATACAGAAGTGCGAGAAGGGCCCCCAAGAGAGCACCTGGTGGGTTTTCACTCTTGCCTCTCCAGAGGTCCTTGACTTCAAGCTGATCTAACCAAGATGTACAGATGTGAGAGTTGACCATAAAGGAGGCTGAGCATTGAAAACTTGATGCTTTTGAATTCTGGTTGCTGGAGGAGACTCCTGAGAGTACCCTGGACTGCAAGGAGGTACAACCAGTCAATCCTATGGAAATCAACCCTGAACATTCACTGAAAGGACTGATGGTGAAGCTGAAGCTTCGATATTTTGGCTACCTGATGTGAAGAGACAACTCACTGGAAAAGACCTTGATGCTGGGAAAGACTGAAGGCAAAAGGAGAAGGGGATGACAGAGGATGAGATGGTTGGATGACATCACCGAGTCAATGCACATGAGTCTGAGCTAATTCCAGGAGATACTGAAGGACAAGGAAGCCTGGTGTGCTGAGGATCACGGGGTTGCAAAGAGTCGGACACGACTTGGCAACTGAACGACAACAAAAGGCACAGAAAGCCAGTGTGCAGAGCTACAGCCGCTCCTTCTGAGGCTGGAGGACGAGGACCCGTGCATTTCTCATACGCAGACCACCAACACACACACTTTCTCCTTGCAGAGGAGAAGGGCCCAAGTCAGGGTTTATTTTTTAAGATTTTCCTTTTTAAAGAACTTCCTTTTACAGCTTAAAGGATGTATCAGAACAGACTACTCTCAAGGCAGGCTAGCAAAATGAAGAAAGATATTCTGCCTGGAGTCTTGAACTAAAGACTAATCTAAGTGGTTTATCAATTTCCAGTAGAAAATATAAAAAGAAGTGAACCTATACTAAGAATCTTCTAAGCCTAGAATGGGTTGGAAAAAAGTACAACTGGAAACTGTCTTTCCTGTAGCTGTATTATTACACATGCATGATAATGTAACAAAAGGCTGTTAGAACAATAACTAAATTTTATCATACAATAAACTGCAGGCATACACCTCATCAGTATAAATCAAATTCAACTATCTTTTGCTCCTAAGAACTGTAACAAGTTCTTCTTGAAAAGTAAGACAAACTAAGCTTCTATTAGCTTATAGTAAAGCACTTACTCATCAATTTTATTGCAAAATTTGAAGGACAGCCCTTGAAAATGTTTTCTGGCCCCCTAGGACACAGTAAACCATCAAGAAACACACTGAGTAACTTTTAATGGCAATTTCCTACTAAACTTTAAGCAATTTCTTCTAAAGGAATGTTTATCTTACATAGTACATTTCCGGCTTTTATTTTGTCTGCTGAGTGCAGACTGAAATCTACAGAAAGGTTTGTCTGGAGATGAACTTCTAATTGTTTTTCCATTTTAAATAAGGTTAACCCCTATTTGTGAATGAACTGTTAGTATTTTCATAGGTAAGCTTGACATGGTGAATTTCCTGTGGGTGAGGTCTAGAAGCACAATGATCTTTGTCTCAAATTACAGCTACTGTTTAAATCATAAAGCTTCATTTTTTGTTTTTTGTTTTTACCTCAAAACACTTAAATGATTACCTAAAATTTAATTTGTCTGTCTCAGTCACTAAGCATGCTCAGTGTGAATAGGAATGTTTTTTGTTTATTGTACTATCCCCAGTACCTGAAGAAGACACTCAAATAGTTCATAAATGAAGTGACTAGTTCTCAGGAGAAAATACTAGTATAACTTAATAGGAACAGTATCCTGTATAACCGTGTTTACCTGTTCTAGAGGTAAGTTTGCTGTGCATGTAATGTTGGATGAGATATAATTTTTAATAAGGGCCAAAAAACAGGAAAACTTCCATAATGCCAAGAAGTAGGTAATATACAACATGTAATGCCTTAAAAAAAACCTTTAAAAAGAAATCTACTTATATTTTTTAAACTATAATTCCAATAAATGGTTTTCTGTGTCACTTAACAGAATTCTTAAAAAAATATTTCACTCATTCCAATTTAAACAATTAGAACAGCAGGAAAGACATCTGCCATTTAAAATTTAGCTTTTAAATGAAAGTCACTCTAATAGTAGAGCATTAAGGCTTCCCTGGTGGCTCAGACGGTAAAGCATCTGTCTGCAATGCAGGAGACCCAGGTTCCATCCCTGGGTTGGGAAGATCCCCTGGAGAAGGAAATGGCAGCCCACTCCAGTTTTCTTGCCTGGAAAATCCCATGGACAGAGGAGCCTCGTAGGCTACTGTCCATGGGGTTGCAAAGCGTCAGACACATCTGAGCCACTTCACTGCACTTCAAGGCAACTTGGGTATCTTGAGGGGCAGGGTCCTGAGGCGGCTAGAGACAGTGGAAGGGGCATGTAGAAAATAGGGGGTAAGTGCTAATTTAGTGTGACAATTTAAATAAACATCATTAATTTTCCCTAAAGGCAATTTTTTCACTAAATACAGTAGTCATCACATAATTTAGCTTAGACTCATTAACTTTTACTGTTGGGAGAAGTGACTATGAAAGTTGAATACTCATGACTTATGAACAATGCTGACTAAACCTGCAGCAACGCTCATGAAACTAATGTCTCCAAACGGCCCACTGGCAAAGTGACAGGCGTTAGATATACACTGATAATATGTACACACACAAACAGGTATGTATTCATACGTGAATACACATACACAGACATAAATAAATAATACAAGTAAATTTTTAACTACAATTGAGGAAATGTCCAAGTTTTTCACTGCATATATTATATAAAGTTTAGTATATTCAAAACAAAATTGCTTATAAGATTTACTCATCCTATTCCTAAGCAATGATAAATGCTATTGGTTGTCAACTATCCCATGTGTAAAATCTCTATGAATTAGAAACTACAGCCTTTATATGTTAAAAATGATAAATTTTTATCATATATAAAAAAATTTTTATTGTATGTAAACCTGACTCTAAAACCAGAAGAAAAAAAAAAACAAACTAACTCTAAAAAAGTCAAGCATCAATCTTGGTACATGGTTGAGAACAATTTAACAACACAACCTAGGTGGTTTTGACCTAGACATAAATGGATGCCAACTCAAAGCTTTATGGGGGTGATCACAACTGAGAGATGGGAGAAGTGTCTACTGTCAGTAACCTTGTCAGATTCACAAATCCCAGAAGGGTTTCCAACCCCTAAATGACCGAGCAATGCTATGGTAACCGGTTCTAAATCTACTGGGCAGGCACCCGGACGTGCTACAGGACTACTCAATACTGTCATGACATTGCAACCCACGGAACTCTCACAGAGTAAACACAACTTACACTTGGCGAGTTCACCAGGAAGAAAGACAAAGGCTCCTAGTATCTGACACAGAAACCATCCACACCTAGGTTCTTGTCTCCTCTCCCTCCTAGAACATCTTGTATTTTCCACCTCTCTCATCTAGCTCCAGAGAAGGCAATGGCAACCCACTCCAGTGTTCTTGCCTCGAAAACCCCATGGACGGAGGAGCCTGGTGGGCTGCCGTCTATAGGGTCGCACAGAGTCAGACACGACTGAAGCGACTTAGCAGCAGCAGCAGCAGCCATCTAGCTCAGCTACTAAATGTTTCTTTTAAACAGCCTTGTATAAGAAGTTAAAAACAAAAACACATGCATTGCTCATTTCCAACATTTTCTTGAATCTCTTAACAAACCCCAATTCTTATTTCTAAATACGTTTATTTTACTCAAACCCAAAAGGAATTATTTTTCTATGACTGGAGAGTTTTAATTCCAGTTGGAGGAGAAAGAAAGTACTGAAGTAAATTAAAGCCTCACAGGAAATGTCTTGGTCAGATTCCTCCTTTTTATGTATTTAGGACTTAAAAATCCCAAATGTTCAACATTATTTTAAAATATTCACCCAAATGCAGAAAACAGCAAGGAAAGAATAACAGGATAACTGCAAAGATCACTGCCTGCCATCAGAGAGCAGTGAGAACTACATTTAGACTGAAGTGGAAGCAATGTTAAGCGTGCACTGGCTGATGAACGGATAAGCAGGTCATGGAACAGCTGCTCAGTGAGACTGCATTCGGAGAACTGACATCTCTCTACGTGAATGAACCTTGGAAAACTCTGGCTTCTTTCACTTAACGTATAAGTTTTCCAAGGTTCATCCACGCTGTAGAGATACGCTGTAGAGACGTGTCACACAAGACCACATATCGCATATGAAATATCCGTTATGGAGAACTCTGTGGAGACGAGAAGTAAGCCAGTGGTTGCACAGGGCAGGTGAGAGTGGGAGGGTGGAGGGCACCAGCTGGAAGCTTCCCTCTGAGGGGACCGGAATGTTCCAACATGGACAGTGGTGACGGCTGCACATACCTGTTCCCATCCAAAATCACTGAACTGTGCACTTTCAACGGGCAAATTATATAGTATGTGAATTTTATCTCAATAAAGCTGTTAAAAATAACTAAGGTCGATATTAATAGACAATAGCCTTGTTTTTTTAAACCTTGAAATATTATTGAAGCAGAACAAACTGCACAAAATTTGATCAGTTTTGCCTACGTGTATACATTTGTGAAGCTATCATAATCAGTAGTTTCTTCTTGCCCCTCTTCAATCTAGAATACCAAAATAAAGAACTGAGAATCTTCCTTTGAACTTTACATATCAGATTTCCTCTGCCACAGAAGTCCTCCTTCCACCCTCCATAAAACCATATTTCAGCTGACCCCTTATGGTTGCTGTGTTTAGTTGATAAGTTGTGTCTGACTCTTTTGTGACCTTATCGTTGACTGTAGCTTGCCAGGCTCCTCTGTCCATGGAATTTCCCAGGCAAGAATACTGGAGTAGGTTGCCATTTTCTTCTCCAGGGGATCCTCCTGACCCAGGAATTGAACCCATGTCTCTTGTGCCTCCTGCATTGGCAGGTGGATTCTTTACCACTGGGTCAACAGGGAAGCCCATCCCCTATGGGTGTGGTGTAATCCATGCTCTGCAGATAAATCTACTGCTGATGACTTTTTCTTTATACCCACTGCTCAGGTCCCATCAATTCTGAAACATCTGAAGCAAGAGTCTGATTGAATCCTTTCTTCCAGCCCAGTAACTGCCCTTCTGCTGGAAGTTACTTCTTTTGGCTGTCTTCAAAATGCCAAACTTCTACCTGGTACAGGAGGTAATCAATGATCTGGTACTGCCCACATCTCCCATCATCTTCAATATACTTCCCTCACACACTTGCTCCAGCTATACCCTCAAGACTGTGAAAAGTGTCCCCATTTCCATAGCACCTGAGCTGACCCAATTCTGGAAGAGAAAGCAATGTCACTTCATGATATCTTCACTGATCTTTATTCTCCCAGTAGATTAGTGATTATTAACCATAGTGATGTGATTATTTGTAAGGAGTGTCACAAGTAACCTCTTCCTAAATGTTATACTGCCTCCCGTGCTCCAGATAATGGATAAGACATGCATGACCCTAGATTCCAAGTCCTCCTTACTGAACGCGTGCATTTCTGAAGATGATAGGATAGTGTTGGGGATACAGTCTAGGTACCCTCTTCAGTGGGAGCAAAGGAAACAAATTCCAGATTCACTAAAAAGTCTACAGTGATATAAAGAAATATTTATCATGAATAGATATAAAAAGGGTTTCCCAGGTGGCACCAGTGGTAAAGAGCCAAAGCAAGAGACAAAGAGAAGCAGGTTTGATCTCTAGGCTGGGAAGATCCCCTGGAGGTGGGCATGGCAACCCACTCCAGTATTCCTGCCTGGAGAATCCCCATGGACAAGGACCCTGGCAGGCTACAGTCCATAGGGTTACAAAGAGTCGGACACAAACGAAGTGACACACATATTTTTTAAAAAGTACACGTGTAAAGTCACAAGCATTATAAAAGCCAGTAAAATTAAAACTAAAAGTAGGACATTCAATACTCTTAGGCCAGCACACTTTGTTCACACGCAGACACACACAAACAACCTCCTCCCGAACACAAAATCAAACTCAGTCTTTGAGGAGGGGTTGTAAGAATGAAGTCATTCTGCCTATTCTTCATTCCCACAGGAGCAAAAGAAAAGCCATCAGACATGAAAGGAATTTCCTACAAATAGAGCTCAACACATTTTATGGGAACAGGAACCAGTTGTTGCCAGCTATGGATAAATCATCCCAGGAACTTTGTTCTCTTACATCTGTCTACAGACAACCAGCTACATTAATTAAAAAACAAAAATTCTATACTGCACGTACCAATTACATTTCTAATAAGTAATGATACAAATTTCAAATACAAAATAATTTTTTAAAATATCTACCTTAATATATATTTCTCTTAAATGTTACCATTAAAACTACTTGGATAACATTCAAACCATTCCTGTGAAATGGACTTTCAACTCAAGGGGATCAATATACACAGACAGACCAGATCACTGCCAACCTCACAAGCCATGTTGCACATCATCTCCACCACTGATAAAACCTAGAGGGAGCAAATTCCTGGGGAAGTTCAGTGGTCAGGACTCTACACTCTCAGTGCCAAGGCCCAGGGCTCAATAAAAAAGGCCAAGCACTAAATATGTCTTTGAATTGTGATGCTGGACTCTTTAGAGTCCCTTGGACAGCAACGTGATCAAAGCAGTCAATCCTTAAGGAAATCAACTCTAAATATTTGTTGGAAGGACTGATGCTGAAGCTGAAGTTCCAATACTTTGGCCATCTAATGCAAAGAGCCGACTCACTGGAAAAGACCCTTATGCTGGGAAAGACTGAGGGCAGAAGAATAGGGCAACAGAGGATGAGATGGTTCTACGGCATCATCAACTCAATGGACGATGGACTGACTCAGTGAATGGACTCAATAAACATGAGTTTGAACAAACTTTGGGACACAGTGAAGGATAGGGAAGCCTGGCGTGCCGCAGTCCATGGGGTCACAAAGAGGTGGACACAACAGAGTGGCAAACTGAACAAACATCCAGGGGGAATCTCAGCCTCCAGTGTAGCACGCAGATCTCCCAGTCCTCACAACTTTCTTGCCATCCTCAACTGTTACAAGATATGCTCTCTTACACGGGGAGGCGACTATAATTTAGGATTCCATAAAAATCATGCGATTAGAGCAATTGAGATAAAGAACAGTCCAAGTTACCCTCCACTCACACAGACCTCGAAGTCACAGAGAAAGATGATCATCATATTCAAGCGATGCTTGAAACCTGACACCTGGGTCCAAGCCCTATAGTGAGTCCCTTTCTCCTCTGATATTACATTTCACAGAGAGCTGGCAAGACCATCTGCAGTCATGTACGCTAGAAACCGTGCACTCAACTGAGTATCTGCACCTGCATTTCCCTCAAGCTCATCAACGGAAGTCCACCTACACGCTACCTCCTACCTAATGCCCTGGGCCTGCCAGCTGCTTTCTTCCCTGCCACCACACTGCCTCCAGCATCTCTCTGGACTACTGTGCAACATGCTCTCCCATATTCCCTTTTGTTTCCAGTTGTTCTCATAATAGATCTTCATCATCCAAAGTCTACATGTAGCTATTAAGCACTGGGAATGTGGCTAATCCATGTCCAAGATGAGCTTAAGTATAAAACAAACAGCAGACTCTGAACAGTTAGTACAAAAAATATAAAATCTCAATTTAAAAAATACTGATTACATGTTAAAACTGTAATATACTGGTTTAAATAAAATATTAAAAATACTTTTCATTTCTCTCTTGCTTTTTTAACATGGCTATTAGAATATTTTAAACTATATAAGTGGCCCGAACTAGCTTTCTGTTGGACAGCTATTCGGCTAATTTTTAAAAGGTGAGCTAATCAATTCATTGTACCTGGGACATAATCCAAAGTCCCTAATAAGGACTTCCCTGGTGCTTCAGAATTTCCATGCTTCCAATCCACGGGGTGCATGCTTGATCCCTTTCTGCAGAACTAAGATCCCACATGCCCGTGGGGAGGCCAACAAACAACAACGACAAAAGCCACAAAGCCCCCAGTGAGAGCCCTCAAGACTCCAGGTGCAAAGCCCATCACCTACGGCACTCTCGCTCCAACTACACTGGCCCTTTCTCGGTAATAAATTATGAGTAATAACATTTGAGTGCTTTCTAGTGGCAGCACTGTCCCAAATGTTTAATCTATTTTAACTCAGTTAATCCACACAAACCCCATGAGGTAACATCCCATTTTACAGATGGGTAAATTAGACATGGAGAAGTTACACAGTATTTGAAGCTGGATAGACAGTGAAGTGATGGATAAATGATTTAAACTCCAGCTGTCAGATTTCAGAGCTCACACTCTTCAGCCCTTGATCAAATAAACTGCCTCATTTCCCTGTACAATTAGAAGAAATATAATGGTTCAGACTGAAAGCAATCTAACTTTTACTTTGCAGCAAGATCAAAACCATTTTTCAGAAGGCAAAGAACTGTATCAATTCTTTGGGTCAATAAACCTCCCCACCCTCTTCAAGTGCTCAGTTTATTTTTATGTACCTCAATCAGATGAAGATATTAACCAGCGTGAACTTGTTCTATAGTTTACTAACAGAAATACTGGCCACCCCCCCCCCAGTCTCTAAGTGATGCAAAGTTAGGGATCTTATTGATTAGGTGATAACTTTCAAACCAGTTATTTCCCCAAGTGCTAAAAGAAACCACTGCCAGCTTTGGTGAGTCTTTCTGGATGTTTTTAGAAGTATGTGTATCACATGAAAAGATGCTCAAAACCGTTAGTCATTGAGGGAATGCAAATCAAAATCAGTGAGATAACACTTCATACCTACTAGAATGGCTATAATAAAAAATGAAAATAACATGTCTTGGCAAGATGTAGAAAAATTAGAACTTTCATACATGCTGGGAGGAATGTAAAATAGTGCAGCCTCTACAGCAAACAGTATAGCAGTTCCTCAAAATCTAATAAAAGAACAGAATTACCATATGATCCAGCCACTGCACTCCTGGATACCTACCCAGAAGAATGGAAGCAGGGAGTCAGAGATATCTGTACACCTATGTTCACAGCAGCATTATTCACAATCATCAAAGCATAGAAGCAACAAGTGGATGCATAAAATATGGCCAGGATCACCACTCCCAACAGCTACAGGAAATGGGGAAGACGTGGGCTCAGAAGCCTGACGGAGCTGCGTAACGACAATAACTAATGAAGCGACTTAGCCACCTTTTCCAACCCAAGGCAAAAAGAGGACACCATAATAAAAACGTACCCACATTTTCTCTTTCCCTCAATATCTGCCTTCTTTCTCATTAAGGTAAATATCAGAAGTTCAATTTCCCAGTAATTTCTTTAAGCTTCTAAGTACTTGCTTGCATGAACTGCTTCTAGGCCCTAGGAAGGACCCTGGCAATAGTTATTTTTTCTTAATGCTGCAAAACGAACACATACTGTGATTAAAATAAACACAGCAAACCCCTATTTCTACTCTGAACTGACCTGTCATACAACCCCTAGTGAGTGGGGCTGCAGTGAGAATAAGCATTTGGGGGATCCAGTTAGAAGGAGCAGGTTAGACAAACACTAAGTCAGAGATCAGCAGAATATCTAAGATTCACATTCATTTAGCCTATAGCTAAACTGGCAGCAGATTGGCCCCAGGGTAGCCACCAACAGCAGAGAGATGGAGAAGCCCTCCATTCCTGAGTGTCCTGGAACACTGGCTCCCTCCCCTGGACCCCCTTCCCAGCCACTCCAGCAGGGCCTCTGCCTCTACCCCGGGCCACCTGCTGGTCAACACTTGACAGCCAGTGAAAGTTTCACACGATCAACGAGGACCAGCAGTGGGACAACCAGGGCTAAAGGGTATGTCCTTGCTAGTTCAGCTCACTCGCTCAGTCGTGTCCAACTCTTTGCAACCTGATCGCAGCACGGCAGGCCTCCCTGTCCATCACCCACTCCTGGAGTTCACTCAGACTCATGTCCATCGAATCAGTGGTGCTATCCAGCCATCTCATCCTCTGTCGTCCCCTTCTCCTCCTGCCCCCAATCCCTCCCAGCATCAAAGTCTTTTCCAATGAGCCAACTCTTCACATGAGGTGGCCAAAGTACGGGAACTTCAGCTTTAGCATCATTCCTTCCAAAGAAATCCCAGGGATGATCTCCTTCAGAATGGACTGGTTGGATCTCCTTGCAGTCCAAGGGACTCTCAAGAGTCTTCTCCAACACCACAGTTCAAAAGCATCAATTCTTTGGTGCTCAGCCTTCTTCACAGTCTAACTCTCACATCCATACATGACCACAGGAAAAACCACAGCCTTGACTAGACAGACCTTAGTCGGCAAAGTAATATCTTTGCTTTTGAATATGCTATCTAGGTTGGTCATAACTCTTCTTCCAAGGAGTAAGCGTCTTTTAATTTCATGGCTGCAGTCACCATCTGCAGTGATTTTGGGCCTGACAAAATGTGGTCCACTGGAGAAGGGAATGGGAAATCACTTCAGAATTCTTGCCTTGAGAAACCCATGAGCAGTATGAAAACACAAAAAGATATGACACTGAAAGATGAGCCCCCCAGGTTGGCAGGTGTCCAATATCCTCCTGGAGAAGAGTGGAGAAGTAACTACAGAAAGAGTGAAGAGGCCGAGCCAAAGCAGAAACAACACCCAGCTGTGGTTGTATTTGGTGGTGAAAGTAAAGTCCGATGCTGTAAAGAACAATGTTGCATAGGAACCTGGAATGTGAGGTCCATGAATCAAGATAAATTGGATGTGGTCAAACAGGAGATGGCAAGAGTGAACATCGACATTTTAGGAATCAATGAACTAAAATGGACAGCTGTGGGTGAACTTAATTAAGATGACCATTATATCTACTACTGAGGGCAGGAATCCCTAAGAAGGAATGGAGTAGCCCTCAGAGTCAACAAGAGAATCCGAAATGTAGTACTTGAAGTCCCCAAAATGACAGAATGATCTCAGTTATTTTCCAAGGAAAACTATTCAACATCACAGTAATCCAAGTCTATGCCCCAACCACTAATGCTGAAGATGATGAATTTGAATGATTCTGTGATGACCTACAAGACCTTCTAGAACTAACACCGAAACTGACAAAATGTGGTCCACTGGAGAAGGGAATGGGAAATCACTTCAGAATTCTTGCCTTGAGAAACCCATGAGCAGTATGAAAACACAAAAAGATATGACACTGAAAGATGAGCCCCCCAGGTTGGCAGGTGTCCAATATCCTCCTGGAGAAGAGTGGAGAAGTAACTACAGAAAGAGTGAAGAGGCCGAGCCAAAGCAGAAACAACACCCAGCTGTGGTTGTATTTGGTGGTGAAAGTAAAGTCCGATGCTGTAAAGAACAATGTTGCATAGGAACCTGGAATGTGAGGTCCATGAATCAAGATAAATTGGATGTGGTCAAACAGGAGATGGCAAGAGTGAACATCGACATTTTAGGAATCAATGAACTAAAATGGACAGCTGTGGGTGAACTTAATTAAGATGACCATTATATCTACTACTGAGGGCAGGAATCCCTAAGAAGGAATGGAGTAGCCCTCAGAGTCAACAAGAGAATCCGAAATGTAGTACTTGAAGTCCCCAAAATGACAGAATGATCTCAGTTATTTTCCAAGGAAAACTATTCAACATCACAGTAATCCAAGTCTATGCCCCAACCACTAATGCTGAAGATGATGAATTTGAATGATTCTGTGATGACCTACAAGACCTTCTAGAACTAACACCGAAATAAGATGTATCCTTTTCATCATAGGGGACTGAAATGCAAAAGGAAGAAGTCAAGAGATACCTGGAGTAACAGGCAAGTTTGGCATTAGAGTACAAAATGAAGCAGGGCAAAGGCTAACAGAGTTTTGCCAAGAGAACACACTGGTCATAGCAAACACGAGATTGATTATTTGCAGCAGAAGATGGAGAAGCTCTAAACAGTCAACAAAAACAAGACCAAGAGCTGACTGTGGCTCAGATCATCAGCTCTTTATTGCAAAATTCAAAGGTCAAATTGAAGAAAGTAGGGAAACTACAAGGCCATTCAGCTATGACCTAAATCAAATCCCTTATAATTATACAGTGGAGATGATGAAAAGATTCAAGGGACTAAATCTTGTAGACAGAGTGCCTGAAGAAGTATAGATGGAGGTTCCTAACACTGAACAGGAGGTGGTGACCAAAACCACCTCCAAGAAAAAGAACAGGAGGAAGGCAAAGTGGTTGTCTGAGGAGGCACTACAAATAGCTGAGAAAAGAAGAGAAGGGAAAGGCAAAGGAGAAAGGGAAAGATATACCCAACTGAAGGCAGAGTTTCAGAGAACAGCAAGGAGAGATAAGAAAGCTTTCTTAAATGAAGAACGCAAAGAAACAGAGAACAACAGTATGAGAAAGACTAGAGATCTCTTTAAGAAAACTGGAGACACCAAGGGAACATTTCTTGCAAAGATAGACACATAAAGGACAGAAACAGTATGGACCTATTAGAAGCAGAAGAGATTAAGCAGAGGTGGCAAGAATACGCATAACTATACAAAAAAAGCTCATAATGACCCAGATAACCACGATGATGCGGTCACTCATCCAGAGCCAGACATCCTGGAGTGCCAAGTCAAGTGGGCCTTAGGAAGCATCACTACCAACAAAGCTAGTGGAGGTGATGGAATTCTAGGTGAGCTATTTCAAATCCTAAAAGATCATGCTATGAAAAGCTACACTCAATATGCCAACAAATTTGGAAAGCTCAGCAGTGGCCACAGGACTTTCCAGTCACTTTCATTCCAATTCCAAAGAAAGGCAATGCCAAAGAATGTTCAAACTACTGCACAACTGCACTCATCTCACAAGCTAGCAAAGTAATGCTCAAAATCCCTCAAGCTAGCCTTTAGCAGTATGTGAATGGAGAGAACTTCCAGATATTCAAGCTGGATTTAGAAAAGGTAGACAGAGAAGACAATGGCACCCCACTCCAGTACTCTTGCCTGGAAAATCCCATGGATGGAGGAGCCTGGTAGGCTGCAGTCCACGGGGTTGCTGAGGGTGGGGCACAACTGAGTGACTTCACTTTCACTTTTCACTTTCATGCATTGGAGAATGAAATGGCAACCCACTCCAGTATTCTTGTCTAGTGAATCCCAGGGACGGGGGAGCTGGGTGGGCTGCCGTCTATAGGGTTGCTCAGAGTTAGATGCGACTTAGCAGCAGCAGAGGAATCAGAGATCAAATTGCCAATATCCACTGGGTCATAGAAAAAGCAAGGAAATTTCAAAAAAACATCTACTTCTGCTTTATTGACTATGCTAAAGCCTTTGACTGTGTGGATCAAAACAAACTGTGGAATATTCTTGAAAAGATGGGAATACCAGACCACCTTACCTGCCTCCTGAGAAACCTGTGTGCTGGACAAGAAGCAATGGTTAGAACCGAACCTGGAACAATGGACTGGTTCCAGATTGGGAAAGGAGTACTGTCACCCTGCTTTTTTAACTTATATGCAGAGTACATATGAAATGCTGGGCTGGATGACTAACAAGCTGGAATCAAGACTGCCAGGAGAAATATCAACAACCTCAGATATGCAGGTGATACCACTTTATGGCGGGAAGTGAAGAGGAACTAAAGAGCCTCTGATGAAGGTGAAAGAGCTGGCTTAACTTAAACATTTCAAAATAAAAGATCATGGCATCTGGTTCCATCACTTCATGGCAAATACATGGGGAAAAAATGGAAAGTGTCAGATTTCACTGAGGATGGTGACTGGAGCTGCAGGATAAAAAGACACTTGCTCTTTGGAAGAAAAGCTATGACAAACCTAGACAGTATATTAAAAAGCAGAGACATCACTTTGCTGACAAACGTCTGTATAGTCAAAGCTAGTTTTTTCAGTAGACATTTGTGAATGTGGGATTTGGGCCATAAAAAGGCTGAGCACTGAAGAATTGATGCTTTTGAACTGCAGTGCTAGGTAAGACTCTTTAGAGTCTTATCCAAGAGCAAGGAGATCAAACCAGTCAATCCTAAAGGAAGTCAACCCTAAATATTCATTGGAAGGACTGGTGCTGACGCTCCAATACTTTGGCCACTTGAGGAGAGGAGCCAATTCATTGAAAAAGACCCTGATGCTGGGAAAGACTGAGGGAAAGAGAAGGAGGCAACAGAGGATGAGCTGGTTGGATGGCCATCACTGACTCAATGGACGTAAGTTTGAGCAAACTCAGGAAGACAGTGAAAGACAGGGAAGCCTGGCATGCTGCAGTTCATGGGGTTGCAAAGAGTTGGACAGGACTTAGCAACTGAGCAATATTAAAACTGCTAGCTTCCAGAAAAATCCCTACCACCCTATGCTGCCCCACCAGATATCTGAGACAAAGTGTGCAGGGCTAGAGGTTGCGGATCATGACACAAATGCTCCCACAGCCCCTTTCCTCAGACCTGCCTGGTAAGTGGAGGAGAAATCAGGCTTATGATATATGAAATGAGAAACCAGCCAGCAGAAAATTTTTCCAGGCATCAGAGATGTGAAACTGAGCAGAGGATTAGGTTCCCATTTTCTATTCAACATGGAAGCCTTTCTTATAGGAATACAGTAGATGGTACATTTTACATATTAAAAAAAAAAAATTTCCCCCCTGATTTTGTGAGAATGAGTAAAATAAAACTTTTCAGAATTCCTGTGGGAAATAAAGGAAATGACCTATCTAAAAGAGGTGAAAAATGTTCAAAATTGTAGAGGCCTTCAAAAGTGGTAGCAGACGTCCCACTCCCCCAATTAAAGCTTATTTAAAAGTAAAAGTAGCATCTGGAGAAGAAATATAAAGGTTGATTTCAAAGTAAATATTGATAAAATATTTCCCATAAGAATTAGTTCTCCAGATCTGCAGCAGTTCTTCTACTGGGTCTATGGGGTCTTACAGTAACTGGAACTAATGAATAGGTCAACAATACATGATATATTCATGCGCTGGAATATTATCAGAGCTATAGGAAAAAAAAACGCAGTAGGGCTTCCCTGGTGGTCCACTGGTTAAGAATCTGCCCTGCAATGCAGGAGACATAGGTTCGATCTCTGGAACAGGAATATCCCAAAGATTCCACATGCTGAGGGCCAACTAAGCCTGTGTACCACAACTACTGAGCCTGTGCTCCAGGGCTGTGAGTCACAGCTCCTGCAGTCCGTGTGCCCAGAGCCCGTGCTCCTCAGTAAGAGAAGCCGCTGCAAGAGAAGCCTGCACCACAGCTAGTGAGTAGCCCCTGCTCTCTGCAACGAGAAAGCCCACGTGCAGCAGCAGAGATCCAGCGAAGCCAAAAGCTGATTAAAAAAAAAGGAAGAAATGAAGCACATATTACAACACAGATGCACCTAGAGAACAGCATGCTAGGTCAAAGAGGCTACGTATAATTCCATTTACACAAAATATCTAGAATAGGCAAATCCATAGAAACAGCAAGATTAACGGTTGTCAGCAGCTGGGAAGAAGCTGGAAGGGGAAGGGCCGTGCCTGTTAATGCTGTGAGTTTATTTACTCTTTGGGATAATGAAAATGTTCCAGAATTAGACAGTGGTGATGGTTCGTAGCCTTGTCAATACACTAAAAAACACTGCAAGTGTAAGAAGTGTTAGTCGCTCTCTTTGCAACCCCAAGGACTATAGCCCGCCAGGCTCCTCTGTTCTTGGGATTCTTCAGACAAGAATACTGGAATGGGTGGCCATTCCCTTCTCCAAGGGGCCTTCCTGACCCAGGGATCAAACCCAGGTCTCACACACTGCAAGCAGATTCTTTACCATCTGAGCCACCAGGAAGCCCAATTGTATGCTTTAAAGGGGCCTATTTTATGATATGTACTTCATAGCGCAAATTTCCAGTACAGAAAATCTTAAAGCATAACAGGATATAAACAGACATGACCCAACCTTGTAAAAGCACCTACCATACTAGACTAAACCTAGAGTCTAACATCACAATGTGGCCATAGGGAAAAAGGCTTTTTCTTCTTGTCACTTCCTAAATTTTCTACAATGAACAAGCAATCTTGCAATCAGGGAAGAAAAGAGGTCATTAAATTGGATTATATTGGCCTTTACACTGTTTTCCAAAAAGGTAATACCAAGAAATGAGAATTGGGAATTGCCTGGCGGACCAATGGTTGGGACTCCAAGTTTCCACTGCAGAGGGCATGGTTTCATCCCTGGTCAGGGAACTAAAATCGTACATGACTCAAGGCCAAAAAAGAAAAGAAAGAAAGAAAATGAGGGTTTTCCTGTCCTATTTTTAAGACTCTCACTGGAGAGTGCTAGAGAAACAACTGAACCCAAAATTGGTTAATTCCTTAATAATCTCTTTAAAATAAAACACATTCTTTGTTCAACTGAACAAACTGAATATTTGAACCAACAATTTGGCCTATTCCTTAATGACCATATTTAAAATGGAACATGTTTTTGGTTCAACTGAACAAATGGCAAAGCCACACCCATGAATTATTTGGGGTCTGGGCAGAGGAAGTAAAGAGTCTACCCACACCAATCCACAGTAACAGCACTGCATAGACACCACTGAGACAAGGTCAGGCGGCTAGAAGGGTGGCCTGGGGATAAAAGTCAAGTGAAATCCTTTCCCTCTGCGGCTTAAGTGTTTCCTGTGACAAACACGTACGTCAGAAGTTTAGCTGCTTTTGACCAGTGGTGTGGACAAGCCAACCCAGCACTGCCAAGCTAGGGACAAGCGTGGCCCACACAAATGTCCTCGGCGTTTCCCCGTTCCGAAACGCTTTGGTCAGGTGGGGCAGGAGGGTCCCCCAGGATGACTCCACACTCACCCAGGCCCTCAGTCTCAGGCAGTGTGTGTTCAAAATCAAGGCTTTACTTGGAGCTCAGACATATATTTGCTATACTTAAAAACTGCTAACTAAGCCCCTGAGTATTGCTTTCAGTACCAAATTCTGCTGCACGAGCTTTTCACCGAGATTGCACGCCTTGCACTGTAACATGATCCTTCTTCATTCATGCTGTTTAGAAAGATCTGGGTAGCAACTTAGATAGCATCTATTACTGATAAACTGGGACTGGAAGTGGACATGCTTAAGTAACTGTAAAAGTTTTAATAAATAACAAAGCTCCATCAACAGTCAAGGCGAGGGGCTTCCCTAGTGGCCCACTGGCTAAGACTCTGCGCTACCAATAGAGGGTGCCTGGGTTTGATCCTTGGTCAGGGAACTAGATTTCACATGCCACAACTAAGACTCAGCACAGCCAAATAAATAAAATT